>JANRMT010062822.1:39693031-39724131 GCA_026402145.1 Polypterus bichir lapradei
TATGCATCATGATTTGCGCATGGAAACATTCATACACAACATTTTTGTGCATAAGCACCATTTATACATGAGGGCCCAGGAGATGAAATCTTTATGTTAAGACCAGCAGGGATCAAAGCCAGTAATGAAATTTTCATGTAACAAAACCTAACGTGCAAACCAAAATCAAAATGTTAGAGAGCCCATGTAAGAATTTGCCATACCAGAAAGAAAATAATAAAAAGGGGCTTGTCAGAGGTTTTAAGAATTGCCCACCAACTTGAACACTGCGTCCCAAATGACTCTGACAGTAATAGTGTTGTCGCCCCCAACCCTGAACCGGATTAAACTGGTTTGAGGATGTTATATGATGAGCATTCAGCATTACAGTTCACGTGTGCTCTTTTCCACTTTCAGTACAGAAGGGCTCTCCCTCTCCTCTCACTGTAAATATTCTAGAATTAATCCTGTTTGTCTGAATATCTTAATCATGCAAATTATTTTTTTTTTTACGAAGCACAGTTCTTTTTCTTATCAAAGGAAAGTACAGACTCAGAATCACCAATTAAACTTGCATTAAAGTTCTGAAAAAGCAAAAGCCTAATTATTTGCATGATATTAACCATTTGGTGCAGTCGGTAAGACTGGCAGCTCACCAAGCTTGAGTCCGTGCTCAGTGTCTGTCTGAACACTGGGTCTGGGGGTATATTCATTATGGAGTTTACATGAATTTGATCAATTTCCTGTGAATTCCTCTGGTGATGCTGGTGTCATGAGGTTTATTGGCAAATTAAAACTGTTTGGGTAAATTCAAACTTACTAAGCCCTCAATTTAGCCCTCCTATCTTTGTCATGCCTTTGTCTCAGCCTGGTGTTATTTCCTGCCTTTTATATATTTTCTGTGTTTGGTAAGTTTAAATCATTATCTTTCATGTTTTTGTATTGTTTCACTCTTTTTTTGTTTATTATTCATGATTATGTACTGTCTCTTTAAAATTCTTCATTATTTATGGCTGTTCATATTTTCTATGTGTAATGTATTGTTCTGCTATGTCCCTATGTGGTCGGAGCCCCAGGGGGTGGAGCCACAATGATGTCACCACTGAAGGTCCGCCCTCAGGGTTTATCTGCCAAAGCTGAGAGCAGGTCCTTCAGTGGCTCATTGAAGTTCATTGGGTGCATTTATCTGTGAGTATTGCATCTTCTGCTTTATTGTTTTTTTTGCTTGTGTTTTTGGTTTTTGATATTTAGGTTGTGACTTCTTAACCTTTTAAGCAACATCTTTTTTTGGCCTTTATATTTCCTCCGGGTGCTCCGGTTTCGTCCCACAGTCCAAAGACATGCAGGTTAGGTGCATTGGCGATCCTAAATTGTCCCTAGTGTGTGCTTGGTGTGTGTGTGTGAGTGTTTGCCCTGTGGTGGGCTGGCACCCTGCCTAGGGTTTGTTTCCTGCCTTGCACCCTGTGTTGGCTGGGATTGGCTCCAGCAGACCCTCGTGACCCTGTAGTTAGGATATAGCGGCATGGATAATGGATGGACAGCTTCATTTATAATAATTGAGCTCTGGGTCATGTCCATGGGTGGCACAGTGGCACAGTGGTAGCGCTGCTACCTCACAGTAAGGAGACCTGGGTTCGCTTCCTGAGTCCTTCCTGTGTGGAGTTTGCATGTTCTCCTTGTGGGTTTCCTCCGGGTGCTCCAGTTTTCTCCCATGGTCCAAAGACATGCAGGTTATAATAATTTATTTATAATGCACTTCATATTTTCGAAATCTCAAGTGCTACAAAGTAAGAACAAAAATAATAAGACAAGAAAATCTATGTATACTTTAACAAAATATCTTTCTAAAAAGATGAGTTTTTAGATTCCGTTTAAAAACATCAGTCGACTGTGGGGCTCTCAGGGAATCAGGGAGGGAGTTCCACAGTCTCGGCGCCACAGATGAAAAAGCCCTATCACCCATACTGCGAAGTTTGGTTCTAGGGACTTGGAGAGTGTTTTTGTGTACAGAGCGGAGGGTGCGTGAGGAGGTATGAGGGGTAAGGAGTTCCTGTAAGTAAAGGGGGGCGTGTCCATAGATGCACTGATGGGTGAGGAGAACGACCTTGAACTCAATTCTGAGTGGAACAGGGAGCCAGTGAAGGGTTTTCAGGATTGGGGTGATATGGTCATGCTTTCGCAACCTCATCAGGATCCTGGCAGCGCAATTCTGAATATATTGGATACTCTTGCCAGGAATCCCGATGAGGAGCGCATTACAGTAATCCAACCTGGAGGAGACAAAGGCATGGACGAGCTTCTCTGCATCTTCCAGGGTGAGAGTTGGTCGGAGTTTAGCAATATTCTTGAGGTGGTAGAAGGAAGACTTACAGAGGTGTTTAATGTGGGTGTCAAAGGTGAGTTGAGGGTCCATTTTAACACCCAAATTGGTGACAGATGTGGAAAGGGGAATGTTTTGGCCAGCGAAAGTGATACTAGTGATGGTAGAAGAGCGGAGATGGTGTGATGTGCCAACTAAGATGGCTTCTGTTTTGGATCTGTTTAGCTGAAGAAAATTGAGCCTCATCCACGCCTCTATCTCCTCCAGGCAGATAGTCAATATAGATATTGACAGAGGAGCAGTAGAGGAGGTGGGGGTAGTCCTGAGGTAAAGCTGAGTGTCATCAGCATAGCAGTGAAAAGATAAACCATGTCTGCTAATGACATTTCCAAGGGGGGAGCATGTAGATGGTAAAAAGGATGGGGCCTAGCACAGAGCCCTGTGGGACACCACAAGTGACATTGTGGGTATGAGATTTTGCGCTGCCCAGGGCGACGTGCTCAGTTCTGCCGGTCAGGTAAGATATGAACCAGTTGTGAACATTTCCAGAGAGTCCAATGGTGTATTTCAAGCGGTGAAGGAGAATGTTGTGGTCTATTGTGTCAAAAGCAGCTGTCAGGTCAAGGAGGATGAGTAAAGAAGGGGAACCAGTATCTGCGGTTATCAGAAGATCATTGGTGACCCTGACCAGGGCTGTTTTCGGTGCTATGGCCAGGGCGGAAACCAGACTGAAACTTTTCAAACAGATTATTCAGTTTGAGGTGGTCGTGAAGTTGAATTGCAACTATTTTTTCCAGAACTTTAGAGAGAAATGGGAGATTGGAGATGGGCCTATAATTGGAGAGAACTTCAGAATCCAGGGTGGGTTTTTTCAGTAGGGGTCTGATGACAGCAGTTTTTAGTGAAGAAGGAATATGGCCAGCCAAAAGGGACTGGTTTATGATCCTGGTGATAAGTGGAGAGACGGCAGAGACGTTGGCTCTCAGTAAAGCTGAGGGAAAAGGGTCCAGGGAACTGGTAGACAGTTTCATTCTCCTGATGACATCCTCCACCTCTTCCCGTGTGGCAGCAGAGAAGGAGCAAAGGGGCTGGACAGTCTCAGACAGTAGGTCGACAGTTGGGGGGGGCAGGATATCCATGGTGGAGAGGTGTAAGCGGATGTTATCAACTTTTTGTTTGAAGAAATTTATGTGCATATTGCACCTCTCATCGGTGGCCTCAGAGTGGGCAGGTGAAGGAGGTTTGAGAAGGTGATTTATAGTTGAAAAAAGTTTTTTGGGGTTTCTGGAACTGTTGCTGATGATGGTGGAATAGAACCTGGACCGTGCAACCTTCAGAGCTTCTGCATACGCCCTCTTGTGTTCCCTATAAGCCTGTTTGTGGACAGTCAGCCCAGAGGCCTTGAACCGTCGCTCAAGGACACGGCCAGCCGTCTTCATTTTTCGCAGTTCGCAGGTGTACCAAGGTGCTGAGCACGAAAATGAGACGGACCTGGATGTTAAGGGGGCGTGGAAGTCCAGTAGACTGCTCAGAGACTGGTTGTAAAAGTCCACAAGGTCAGCAACAGAGAGGGAGCTGGTAGGGTCAGAGGAGAGAAGTTTAAGGTCCAGGGCCAAGGCATCCACATTGATGTTCTTCAGATTTCTGAAATGTATCTGTCGTTTTTGTTTGATATGGGGGGAAAGAAAGGGCAGCTCCATTGACACTACTTTGTGGTCTGAAATACCAAGATCATATACCTGTAAATTACTGATTAAGGCAGAATTTGAAATGACCAGGTCAAGTGTGTGACCCCTGGAATGTGTGGGGACATCAACATGTTGTTGTAGATTGAGAGAATCCAATAGCTCAAGGAAATCAGCTGTGAGATAACCAGTGGGATTGTCAACATGAATATTTATATCTCCTAGAATTATGATGTTGGCAGAGGTAGCACAGAGTGTTGTGAAAAGATCAGTCATTTCCGGGATGAAGGCAGAGTTGGGTTTTGGAGGCCGGTAGATAAGGAGAACAGTCATGGGAAATGGAGGCTTACATTTAAATGCAAGGCACTCGCAGGAGGATGTTGCAGGTATTAAGATACGGGACAACCCCAAATCCTGACGGTGAATGATAGCTAAGCCACCACCACGCCCAGTGCTGCGAGCTGCTTCCAAGTAACTGTAGCCAGGAGGACAGGCTTCATTTAGGGCAGAGTAAACCTCTGACTGGTGCCATGTTTCTGTCAGACACATGAAGTCAAGTTCTTTCTCCCTGATGTGTTCTTCAATCAGTGTGGCTTTATTGCAGATGGATTGAGAGTTAAACAGTTCAAATTTGACTAATGACTGTGAGGTCAATCTCTGTACTGGTCGCAAAACATTAAAATCCACTCCACGCAGCTTAGAATCAACTCCACAAAATAAATCCAGGCGGGGATGTGAGAATCTCGCGGTGTTTCTCTCAATAGCTCTGGTGTTTCCCATGCTGGAGTGCAAAGATCTCACGATACTTTCAGAGTTGATAGTAGTTGGAATGACGGTGCTCTGATGATGCATCAAGCGTGCGACAGGTGACCAGAAAGATGGAATATTGGAAGCAGAGCACTTTGGCTGGTTATGGAAGATGAACTTTCGACCGGAGCCTCTATGAGTGTATCGGGGACGGCGAAGGAGTCCAAGTTCTTTAATGATGGAGATCTTAATTTCAGGAGTGGTTGCGGGATTAAGTCGGCGGAGTTGTGAGCTGGAATAATTGAGCGCCATTCTGACCGAGGAATAAAGGAGAGATGCTATCCAGATAGCGCCGTAAAATCCAAAGCAGACAATAAGACAGAAAATCCGGGCATCAGGTGAGTAGACAGCAAAACTTGATAAAATCCGTAAAATCCACAGCAGACGATAAAACAGTATATCCGGGCAACAGGTGAGTAGTCAGCTAAAACTTAATAAAACTCGGTAAAATCCGTAAAAACCCACGACAGACGATGAAACAGTACAAAAAAGTACGAGACTGTTTAACTAAAAACTAAAGTAAAAGTAAAATAATAAATTAGTAATATAAAACTCAAAACTCAAAGGGAGAAGCGGCGAACATTCAACGCCAGCGTCCTCTCCCAACCTTTTCCAATCTACTCTCCAATCGAGGTTAGGTGTATTGGTGATCCTAAATTGTCCCTAGTGTGTGTGTGTGTGTGCCTTGTGGTGGGCTGGTGTCCTGCCCGGGAATTTGTTCCAGCTTTGTGCCCTGTGTTGGCTGGGATTTGGCTGCATCAGACCTCCGTGACCCTGTGTTAGGATATAGCAGGTTGAAAAATGAATGACTGACTGACTTGTCCTTTCTAGGTAAGGGTGTTATGGTTCATTTCCCTAGAAGGGCTTTTATGTGTATTTATTGATTTTTTGTTCGATTAAAAAATGTAATCACAATTATTAACTAATGTTTCTTATATTCACTGACTGATGCTCTGTTGATTATGTTGTTTTGTATTCTTTGTGTATTTTACTCCTGTCACTTGTTTAGTAAATGCAAGTAATAATCTCACATATAGCATGCAAGTAAGAATGCCACATTTTAAGAATAAACTAGAACTTGAAATGTGCAAATTCCTGGCCTGCTTTTTAGAAGGTGTGTGCTATCAGGGTTTCTGTATATATAAATAAGTAGCCAGTGTGTAGCGTGCCAGAAAGGTACAAAAGATATATCATTGACTGGGTTGGTGCCACCACTTCCTCCAGAAGCCAGCTAAAGAAATGTATTAGTGATTGTATTAGTTTCAATCGATCTTTTAGGTTTACATTCTGCCATTTTTAGATATTAGCCTTTCTATCAGCTTTCCAAAACTTAAAATCTGTGTCTATCACAATCTAATTGACTTGCAAAGTTATCCTCTGTAAATCTCCTTCCATTCAAGGCATACTAAAAACTCACAACTCCTTAGACTCTGTTGCCTGTGTGGTGATGTGGTTGACTTCTGTAATGAAGCGCTCAGAATGAGGAGTTTCTTCACCGTCCTCAAACTGTGGACGGGACCCTCAATTAAGCCAGGAGTAGACCACGAATCCCAATAATGAAACTGGTCTTCCTTTTTGACTCTAACACTCTGTCTTTCCCACACATAATCAAACCAAATTTCTCCATTTTGCAGACTGATCCTTCTATAGAAGTCTCTTTTTCCTTACCCTCCCTTGATCTCCTTCCATTGACCACTTAACCTACACAAACTTCTCATCTGCAGCTCTCTACACATTGGAGAGCCACATTCTGCACCAGACACTTTGAGCTCTAACAGGAGCTGCTGTGCCACTTTGCAAGTATGTCACCAACAATACCCTTGTATCTGGTGCCTCTGGTAAATTCAATAGACCTCTTGCCAGTCTAAAAGTATTATTAACTGCCTATCTTGTAGAAGGTGTCCAGCCATCTGCAGAGGTGTAGCTAGGGTTTTCAGAAGATTTCGCGCCCCCTCCTGTTTGCCAAAATGCAATGGGGAAGGGAAAGAAAATTAAAAAAAAAAAAAAATTTCATATAAGTCTCCGAAAATGATAACGCCACATTGTGTTCTTTAAAATCTAAATCCGGCATTAGTTTTTGTAAGAAAAAATTTGTTTTCCTCATTTAAATATGATTTTAAAGAAAGTATATAGTAAATTATAAAGCAAAATAATTATATATTTATAAAAACTGCATTACTTACAATTTATTCGTACGAAAATATGATGGCAAAATGTCTAGACTTTTGAAGCCATCTGCTAGAATACTTCACCACAGCCCAATCAATTTTCTATTAAACACATAAACACACTTGGCACACAGAAATGGCATTTGCAACAACTTAGACAATGACACACTAACGCCTCATGTCAGTCGCGTGACCTGTTTAATAACGTCAAAAATGTTTCTGGGTGGGAGTCAAGCATGTTAGAGTAGTGGAGGGGATAAATTATTGTCTGTTGGGTATATAGAACTAATACGTGCTTCGAAATCAGAAAGAAATAAAAAACATAGGAAAAAGATATCCTCATACTGATGGAGTGATGGACTGAGTATGAGAATGTTTTTTACTTACTTTTTAGTGCATTTAAGAATGGAAAACACTTTATTCTAAAATTTCGTAACATCAATTTGGCGCCCCCTGGATGCTGCGCCCGGGTACAGATGTCCCCCCTAAAGCCCCCCCCCCCCCCTTAACACCACTGGCCATCTACATAGGTGGAACAGGGAGATAGCTCAAAGACAAATTTAAGAAAGTACAGTCAAGATGTTAAGATCACAGACCTTATTCTAGAACACTTCATGTCTCTTGATCATAGACACACCGATCTCTTGGTTTGTGTTCTTTCACAGGGCTTTTCAAAGAAAAACAGAAGAAGCTAAGCACATTCTCAGCCTGGGATCACACATTTCTCCAGGTCTCAATGACCTACTAACTTTTTAATCTGACCCTTCATCTTCCCTAATTGCTGCTTTTCATATCTACTCTCCCTTTTGCTCTTCTCATCTGCCCTGAATTTATTCCCTCCTTCCCCTTCTGTATATGTCGCCTGCTCTTGGACACCCAATGAAGGCTACACAGTCAAAATTTTGTGTCTTAAACCTTCTTTACTTTTCAGCATGGAAATAACCTTTAACCGTTTTTCTTAAATAAGGAGCCATCTACCAATGATTATGAATAAAATTAAGTCCCTTTTATTCACAGAAATCTACAAATGGAAATATATTTTTAACTAGGAAGATGCAAGCATAGGGGAATAATTTCACTCCCTCCCAGCCAGAGCTGGATCGCACACAATGCTAGCTGTGATTAATCTGCAGATGGCAAAATAACGAAAAGCATATATTCAGCTTAGTTCAGCTTCTGCCAGCATGGACCTGTACACAGCCTCTCGGGTCTCCGAGAAAGCAAATCAATTATTGCCATGGCCTTGGCGCTTATCTACCTTGTGGAAAGGAGTGTGGTGCCACAAGATATGAATGTAAATGTAGATCAGCAAGAATAAGCATGTCAGGCCATTTCTCTAATATTTCTCACTTCATTAACAGTCTAACTGAAGCCAGGAAACTAGGCAGCATGAGTCTCTGAAATATGAACAAGATGAGCGATCAGAAGGATGTGTGATAAATATTAATACAGGGAGTCCGATATTGTTTGAAGAGGTTGAGTAGGTGGAACCATATGGCGTGGCAATAATCTTTAATAAAAGCAGCTGCACGCTCAAAGGAAGGTGGCAGAGTTATTAACACGTCATGGTGATGTCTGTTAAAAGGAAATGAAAAAGTAACCCAAGGGAATTTAAAGGAAGGCTCGTAAGTTTGCATTCATATTTAATCAACACAGCAAAAAAAAAGCCTTTACTGTACATTTCCAAGTTAACGGTATTTAATACGGTTTTTCTTTACACAAAGAATTTTAGACACTTGGAATAAGCTACCAAGTAGTGTGGTAGGCAGTAAGACTTTAGGGACTTTCCAAACTCGACTTGATGTTTTTTTGGAAGAAATAAGTGGATAGGACTTGGTGAGCTTTGTTGGGCTGAATGGCCTGTTCTCGTCTAGAGGGTCCTAATGTTCTAATACTCGATTACTGAATTATAATAATAAAATAATAATAATGCATTTCATTTATATAGCACCTTTCCCAAGCTCAAGATCAAACCTTTTAATGCAGAAAAGGTAACTTGGATTGTATTGTTATAAATACAGTGGACTCAGAAAGTATGACCCCCAAACTTTCCACACACTTTATTGTGTTGCACATTAATTTTAAATGGATGAATTTCCATGTTTTTGCCCATCAATCAACAACCTATAATGAAACATGTTTTCAAAATGTTTGCAAATTTATTACAATTCAAAGACAAATCTCTCATTCATATAAGTATCCAGATCCCTAATTCAGTACTTTGTAGAAGCCCCTTTGGCAGTTATTACAGCTTTTAGTCTTCTTGGGAAAGTCTCTACAAGTCTGCACATCCAGATTTGGGCAGTTTATTCCATTCTCCCTGGCAGATCTTCTCAGTCTCTGTTAGACTGAATGAGAAGTGTCTTTAAACGGTCATCTTCAGGTCTTTCCAAAGATGGTCTATGAGGTTTAAGTTTCAGATTTGGCTGGGATGGTCAAGGACATTCAGAGACTCATCCCAAAGCCACTCTAGTGTTGTCTTAGCTGTACACTTCAAGTGAACCATCACCCCAGTCTGAGGTGGCATGAACTCTGGAGCACTCTGGCCTGTCTCTGTTTGGCTGCTTTTATCCTGCTTAACCATGATAGAATAAATCCTGACAAACCAAGACAAATTGTACTAGTCCATGATCCTGAATTCATAGTCCTCAAAAACAACCCAAATTTCAGAAATCAGAAAAAAAAAAACATCAGAAAAGACACAGAATTATAAAAATCCACAAAATCAAAATTCAACCACAGTAGGAGAGTTCTTAATATAACAACACTAGCCCACTACACTAAATATATATGATCAGGGTGGTCTCTCAGCTGTGATGTCAGGGGCCCCGCCCCCTGAGCTTCCATTCACAAGGCAGGAGGCATTAAAACAAAGTGATTTGATTCAGAGATATTAAAACAACTGACAAAACAATATTCATTAAAACATGAAAAGCATACATGTTGTAGTAGTGTTACCGGGGAGTAAAAACTTCATCTCCCAGCAGTTCCTGCAGTAGCTCTGATTGGACACCCGCCAAGGGTGTAGGGGCTGCTGGGGTCAAGAAGACCAGCATGAGTTTTAAAAGGAGACCGGTTATCCAGAGATAAAAAGCAGTGTTGTGTCTGGAGTTACCTGTCCAGTTTGTCTTCCTGTTCATTGCCTTTGGATTATTGTTCTTGCACTGGATTTTCTCCTGTTCATGTGTATGGACTGTCTGGTGTCTGAATAGGATTGTTCGTCGACCTTTGGAAAAGGAGCACTCATGATCCCTTCACTCTTCATCATCAGGATATACGCGTAGGACTGTTCTTTACATTTACTTACAGCTAGCTGATCTCTGGATTATTCAGTCTCCATCATTTCACTACATTGGTTGCCGTTTCCTATGGACTTTTTTAAGGACTTCATCGTGTGTGGTTTTTGTAAGTTGTTTGTTGTTTGTAAGTTCATGTTTATTGTGTATTCACCAGAAAGGGAACTGGGGTGGGATTGTTTTAGTTTATGTAGTTAGATTTAATTTATTATTGTTTAATACATTCTTCAAGTTCTGTTTTAATGCCGTTTGCTTCTTTGTCTCTTTGAGGGTGTGCATGAGTTGGGCCAAGGCTTGGATGCGTTCCAGAGGTCCCGACCAAAAAAAAGAAATAAATCACCGTCAACAGGCGATGTGAATCTTAGCTGGGTTTTTCACACCGCTACAATGTAATCAATAATAATTAAAAAATAATAAACAGAAAACCAAAAATGATTGAGTAAGAAGAAAAGAAGAAAAGGTAAAACCCTGGCTGTCTGCGTGGAGATTGAACTTTTTGTGTCTTTCTGCATTCACTTTTGCTCAGGTGTTCCAGCTTTCCTTCCACTTCCCAAAGATGGACAGGTTTAGCACTTTGGTAATCCTTAAATTTATCCAGCACGAGAAGGTAAGTGTGCACTGAAATGGACTGCTGTACCATCTGTTGACCATATAAGCGCACCAGAATCTTCAAATTGCAATAAACTGGGTTCAGCAAATGGACTGATGGATATTTACAGTACACATACTTGCAGCCCAGAAATTTAAGCATGTAATTTCAGCAACAGATGAGGCCTCTAAATGCTAGAATGTACCATGTACATCAACTCTCTGAAGCCAGCTTTGACCTTTTTAGCATAAGTGTTCACAAAATCAAAAAATGTCTGTCAAGGAAGTCTGGCGGTTTTAGGAATCAATTTGACTTTTAAATGTATTCTGAGTGAGAGATGACATTCCATCTAGAATTAGTCATCGCCTGGTATCTGATGCTGATAGGATAGGTAATAGCCTCTCACAATTCTGTAAAGGAAAAAGTCAATTTAGAAAATGGATGGACTTTTTTTAGAATATTGGATCAATCTAGACAAGAACAGGCCATTTGGCCCACCAAACCTCAGCAGTCCTATCCATTTAATTCTTCCAAAAAAACATCAAGCCGAATTTTGAAAGTCCCTAACGTCTTACTGTCTACCACACTACTTGGTAGCTTATTCTAAGTGTCTATCATTCTTTGTGTAAAGAAAAACTTCCTAATGTTTGTGTGAAATTTACCCTTAACAAGTTTCCAACTGTGTCCCCGTGTTCTTGATGAACTCATTTTAAAATAACAATCTCAATCCACTGGACTATTGACTGCATAACTGCACTCATCACTCCAATCCATCTGATGATCTCTCCATCCGATTTACCTGCACTCATGAATAAGATCCCAAGATACTTAAACTCCTTTGCTTATGGCAGTAACTCAACTTGGAGAGGACAGTCCAGTTTTGAAAGTCCCTAAAGTCTTATTTGTCTATCACACTACTTAGTTGCGTATTCCAAATGTCCATGGTTCTTTGTGTGAAGAAAAACTTTCTAATGCTTGTGCAAAATTTACCCTTAACAAGTTTCCTACTGTGTCCCAGTGCTCTTGTTGAACTCATTTTAAATTCACAGTCTTGATCCAATGTAATAATTTTAAACACTTCAGTCATGTCTACTCTTATTATTTTTTTGCTTAAACTGTATAGACTCAGCTCTTCTCATTCTTCATAATTCATCCCCTGTAGCACAGGAATCAGCCTAGTTTCTCTTTTCTGGACCTTTTCCAGGGCTGATATGTCCTTTTTGCAGCCTGGAGACCAAAGCTTTACACAGTACTCCAGGTGACATCTAATTTGTACATTTTATGTAACTTTAAATTGTTCAAAAAGAAACAGAGTTTCAAACATCTACGGAATAAATATGTTTGTAATGGACTGTCATCCTCCCTAGGGCCGTTTCATGCCTTGTTATCAGTGCTGCTGAGAAAACCTCCCCTCTCCACCATCCCTGAATTAGATCAAGTGAGTATGAGAATGGTTTGAAGTGATATGATATATAATATTGTAACGGCCGACCCCTTACTCAGCCGGCAGCTACACCTCCAAGACCTGTGGCCTGGATTAATTACTGAGGTTGCATCTAATCAAGCTGTACCTTTAACAAATTAAACTTTTCCCCACAATCGACGGCGTAAATAAGCACAAAAGAAAAGCAGATATGTAAACTTAAACTGATAAATTGCATTAAATGAAACAGAATAGCTAAACAAATTATAAATATCCCTCCACCAAAGCAGCACCATGACAAACACCTATATGAATATAACAAAACCTTCCCTTGCCCTTGTAACATATAACAAACAACACAATTACCAAAAAAATGAATGAGACACGGAAATGAACGGTCGTGAACTTGAGTCCGAGTAACAATTGTCCTAAATGCAGATGACTGGTTAACCGATATATGGAGTGTTTGTAATTCCCGGAACAAAATGGAACAGCCTCACCATGTATCCTCGGCGTGTGGTGGATGATGATCCGACCCCGGGGTCTCTCGTGATGAGGGTATTGGAGTAAGTCCGTCGGAATGAAAAACAAACTGGATGGAAATGCGCGGTGTGGAATACAGCAGGTACAGGTGGTTCATGGTTCGTGGTCGTGAAATGAAAGTCTCCTTCTATCCCTCCTCTCCCTTCTTCTCCTTCGTTCCCTCTTGATTGCTTTTATAGTCCTGTGACGAATGTAATTGATTGATTGAAAACCGGTGTTTTCCAGGTTTGGGGCTGCGGTCTCCTTCCATCATCCGTCCCCCTTTACGGGGATGGCATTCACTGACACACACAAACAGTAAACGGGATGATGGAAACAAGACGCATGTGGTACGAACACAGACAACACTATTACTACTATGTAGCCCCGCTACAATATGATGTAGGATAAATGTTTAAATGTTCATTATGTTCACTCTCATCCATGCGCATACTCAGACATGAGTAATACAGATACTTTCATGTAATGTAATCTGCATGTCTTTGTAGAATTCCAAGAGGAAAATCTCTGAAGACTTGGGGAGAACATCCAGATTCCAGACATACAATGTGTTAATGGTTCAAACTCTTTATCCACTGGCCTACCACTGTGACACTCCAGTCTTCAGCAGTAACTTACAGTGCATTCAGAAAGTCTTCAGCCTCCTTCACTTTTTTACATTTCATGTTGCAGCCTTAGCCTAAAATCTTTTAAATTCATTATTCCCCTCATCAAGCGACACTCAGTGCCCAAGAATGAAAATGCAAAAACAGGATTTTAGTACAGGTCAGGTCAGGTTGGGGAGCATGCACTGGTACAGCGCGTTGTTGCACCCCCGCACATGACAAAACAGCTCTGAATCCTGGTTGGCACCACCCCCAGACAGACATGCAGTCCAGTCCCAATCTCCATGACCATCTATGTGCCACAGCCAGGTGTTACATGGGCATCCCCTTTGCCTGGCCCAGCCACTTGGGTCCTCAACAATGAGGATCCTGTAAGCCAGATCACCCTAAGGAAATCGCTCCACATGGCAATGTGCTCCCTCACAATGCAGGTAATGTGCCTCATTCAGGACTCCATGAGCAGCCGCTCATTTAACACAAAGTCAACCAGTGGTACCCAAGAATTCTCCGAATGGGCCACAGTACTGAAGGAGTCCAGTCTTTGTCACAGATAAATGGATAGCATCCATGTCTTGCAACCATATAGCAAGACACAAGTATTATGACTCTTCACAATGACACTTGAAATTTGGCTCAGGTGAATCCCCTCCTATTGATCATCATATGAGATGTTCCTACACCTTGTTTGGAGTTCATCTGTGGTCAGCTCAATTGATTGGACATGAGTAGGAAAGACACACAGCTCTCTAAAGGTGCCAAATTTGGCAATGTGTATCAAAGCAGAAACCAAGCCATGAGGTCTAAGAAATTGTCTGCAGAGCTTAGAGAAAGGGCTGTGCCAAGGCATCGATTTTAGCAAGGCTATAAAAAAATTTCTGCAGTATTGAAGATTCTCCAGAGTATAATAAAAGACGTTTGGAACAACCACAACTCACGCTAAAACTTTACAGCAAGAAAGACTTTGTTAAAATAGGTGACCAAGCACGCAATGGTCACTCTGACTGAGCCCCAGAGAACCAGGGTGCAGATGGGCGAAACTTCATGCAAGATAGCCATCGCTGCTACAATCCAACAACCTGAGATATATGACAGAGTGGCCTGATAGAAGCCTTTCCTCAGTAGAAGACACATGAAAGTCCTCTTGGAGTTTGTAAAAAGGCATCTGAAGGACTCTTGAACTGTGAGAAACAAGATACTTTGTTTTAATGAAGCCAAGATTAAGCTGTTTGGCCTCAGTTCTAAGCATCATATGTTGAGGAAACCAAGCACATTCATCACCTGAAGCAAATACCATACCAGCAGTAAAGCCTGGAGGCAGCAGCTTCATGCTGTGCGGTTGTTTTTCAGCATCAGGTGTCAGGAGACTAGTCAAATATGAAGGAAAACTGAACAAAGCATGAAAGCCCAATTGCGTTTTTGCAAAAAGACATCTAAAAGACTCTAAGACTATGAGAAATATGATTCTCTGGTCTGATGAAACCCAGATTCAACTGATTGGCCTAAATGTAAAAATGTACATCCAGAGGACACCAGGCACCATTCATCACCTGTGCAATACCATTCCAATAGTGAAGTATGGTGGTATTAGTATTAAGCTGGAGGGTTGGTTTTTAGTAGCAGGGACTGAGATACCATCCAGGGTTCAAGGAAAACTAAATGGACCAAAATACAGAGATACACTATATTAACGAATGTATTGGGACTCTTGACCATTTCACCAACAGGGACTTTATTGGCATTGCATTCAAATACATAAACTTTAATATGGATTTATTGCAGCTAGAACAGCTTCCACTCTTCTTGGAAGCCTTTCCACAAGATTTTGGAGTGTTTCTGTAGGAATTTGTGCCCATTTATTCTGTAGAGCATTTATGAGGTCAGGTACCGATGTTGGACGAGAAGACCTGACTCTCAATCTCCGTTCCAGTTCATCCCAAAGGTGTTCGATGAGGTTGAGATCAGGAAGGCAATAACCATTTAGACATTTATTATGTGTCATATAAAATATCATATCACATCAAACCATTCTCAGACTCATTTGATCTAATTCAGGGAGGGTGGCTAGGGGAGGTTTTCCCAGCATCAGAGGCCAGTCAAGTTCTCCAACATCAAACTCATCCCACCATGTCTTTATGGACCTTGCTTTTTGCACTGGGGCACAGTCATGCTGGGATAGAAAGGGGCCTTCCCCAAACTATTTACACAAAGTTGGAAGCATAGCATTGTCCAAAATGTCTTGGCTGAAGCATTAAGATTGCCATTTTCTGGAAGGAAGGGGCCTAGCCCAAACCCTGAACTACAACCCCACACTAGTATCCCTCTTTCACCAAACTTCGCAACTGGAACAATGCAGTCGGGCAGGAAACGTTCTCCTAGCATCCAGACTTGCCCATCTGACTACCAAACTGAGAAGTGTGATTTGTCACTCCATAGAACAACATTTCCACCACTCCATCCAACACTTGGCATTGGACATGGTGATGTGAGGTTTGCATGCAGTTGCTCGGCCATTGAAACCAACTCCATGAAGCTCCCATCGCATAGCTATTGCCAGTGGAAGTTTGGAACTCTTCACCTATGGAAGCAGAAGAGCGCACCATGCACGTTAGCAGTTGTTGACCCTTTTCTGTGACATTATGTGGTCTTCTGCTTCATAGCTGAGTTGCTGTTGTCCCTAAATGCTTCCACTTTCCAATAACACCACTTATAATTGACTGTGGAATATCCAGCAGGGAAGAAATTTTACAAACTGTCTAATTGCAAAGTTGGCATCCTATAACCGTACCACGCTTGAAGCCACTGAGCTCTTCAGAATGACCCATTTTGTTTCACAAATGTTTGTAGATGGAGACTGCATGGCTAGGTGCTTAATTTTATACACCTGTGGCAATGGGTCTGATTGAAACACCTAAATTCAATAATTAAGAGGTGGGTCCCAAAACTTTCATCAGTATAGTGTATACCTAATGAAAACCCCCTCCAGAGCTCTCTGACTAGGACCTCAGCCTAGGACAGAGGTTTACTTTCCAACAAGACAATTTTTTGATATACTTTGTTGAATTGTCTTATCACGTGACCTTTGGGGGTCAGAGCACAGGGTCGGCCATTGCACAGCGCTCCTGGAGCAATATTCAGGTTAAGGGCCTTGCTTAAGGGTCCAACAGAGTAGGGCTAGCAGTAATGGGATTTGAACCTGCAACTTTCTAGATACCAGTGCAGATCCTTAGCCACAGAGGCACCACTCCACTCCTGACAATGACCCTCACAGGAGTGGCTTAGGAACAACTCTGTGAATGTTCTTGAGTGGCCCAGCCATCTCTGGAGAGACCTAAAAAATAGCTGTCCACCAACCTGACAGAACTTGAGAGGATTTGCAGAGAAGAATGTCAGAAAATCCCCACATCCAAGTGTTCAAAGCTTGTCACATCAAACTCAAGACGACTCCAGGCTTCAACAAAATACTGAGTAATGCATCTGAATACTTGTCTCAATGCGATATTTCAGTTCTTTATTTTCAAATAATTTGGAAAAGTTGCTAAAATCCTGTTTTGACTTTGTCATTCTCGAGTATTCAGTGTTGTTTCATGTGGGGTGTCTGACATCTGCACATAGGAGCAGCTAGAAGGACCAAAAGAAGGTAATTCCACACCAGGCCTGGGGTGGCGGGGTGCAGTAAACCTTTCTCTTTTATCTCTGTAGACCAGACATGGGAAACTGCCTGATTCCAGCAATGTCACTTCTGGATCCGGTCCGATGATGTCTCTTACGGTTTCGGGCCTAAGAATGTCACTTCCGGTTCCGGGCCACAATGATGTCACTTCTGCTGACCTGCCTTAAAAGCAAGACAACCTCTACTTTGTATTCAGTTCTGTTTTGGACTCAGCCTCTACACTTCTTTGTTACCAAAATCTCAATTCTTGCAGCCTCGGTCAAGTATAAGAGTGGCTGCCCCAAACCTCTTTTGGTGTCAAGGTCTGATTTTTGCATAAGCTTGCAACATAACAAAATGTGCAAAAAGGGAAGGGGTCTGAATACTTTCTGAATGCAATGTGCACTCATTTTATTTGAATTTTATCCATTCTATATTTTAGAGAGCAATAAAAGAACCTGTGGCATAAAGCAAGGTTTGACACATATAACCTGTTATCGGAGACCACCATAGTCCACCAAGTCAGCTGACTGTCTTAGGAAAATTATATTGGGTGCCTAGATGAAACCTTGCATGCAAGATTAATTTTAATATGCAAAGTAGCTTCTAATTGAAAATGTTCAGGCGTTCCTTAACAGAGCTTGGACTCCTTAAAAAAATAACCCCTTCTCTTTTTTTTTTTTAGTAATATTTGTGTGTTGGGATGAAACAGCAAATCTGTGGAAAGATTTCGGGATCAGTTTGAAAATGCAAGAGTTCTGATATTTGTTACTAAGTGTGATTGTTCCACGTCAGCTCGCTCTTTAAACTTCTGTATAGTTTGTGCAATTAGTCGTCTTCCTTGGTGTAATCACTACATCGGTACCCTAAGGCATGCTCTTTATCCAGAGTGTTTGCATCATTTTGTTCATGGCAACCACGGCATCTGTCACATCTCATTCCAATTAAGCTTCTCCTCTCTGAGCAAACCCCTTAATGACACAGTAAGTTTCAAATAAGATCAGATTTTATGTTGGCTCAACTAAATCTTACCTTCTCAGAAATAAAGGATCTCATCGTATACTGTGTGGAAGTTAGGGGTCGCTTTTGCCTCTTTTAACCCAACAGACAGATGTACAGGACATAGGTTAAAAGCACCAAGAAGCATTTTAATATTTCATCGTCTTGAAAACAGTGCCCAAAGCACCACAGCCACCATGAACAGGCAAATAAACACAATAAGCAACACAATACAGCACAATGCTTTCTATATATATATCTCCTCCACACCTCCCAGCAAGCTTTGTCCACCTCCACCCGACTCTGGCTCGCTTGCTGGGTCTTCAGCAGTCCTTTATAAAGTTCTTGATCTGGAAGTGCTTCTACTCTTCCATCCTTGTGACCTGCCAGCACTTCCGGGTCAGACAGAGAATTAAAGTTCTTGAATCAGCCCGGAAGTACTTTGGGGCTTCTGTTGTCGTAATCCATTAGTACTTCCGGGCTAGGTGAGAATTTGTTCTCCTATCATCTTCTGACAGTGTCCCTTGGTGGGACCCATGGAACCCAGAAAGGCTGTATTGCCGAACTCAAAGTCCAGCATTCCAGCTTCTGAAAGTAATTCCCAGGGTGTATTCAGAAGAAATTACTGATCAGTGCTTAAGAGTCCTTTATTGCCACAACGTAGCTGAACTTGTAGTTGAGAGATGAGTTAATGGTAAGGGCCAAATAGGCTGGAGTCCAGGATGTGGAGAAAGAGTAATCTTAAAAGATGAAGGAAGGCGATCAAGCAACACTTCAGGAAATTTGTTTTTTATCTTTTATTGAATTTTTTAAAAACATATAACATTCCATACAATCAAGTCAAAACCTGACAAAAATAAATTCAAATCAACTCCCACCCATTAGAAAAAGAGGAAGGCCAACAGCCAGATTAAAACTATTGAGAGTAGTAAAGAGAGAAAGGAGTCATTTCCCCCCCAGTATAAATGCTTATTTCAAAATATTATTGATTAGGTCCTGCCAGGTTTTAAAAAAATTTTGAACAAAAGTGAGAACACTTCTGGGAATCTGAGAGGGCAAGTGGACCAGCCACTCCAAGTGTTAGTCAGGTCGGCCTTCAGTCACCAGTCCTCGCCATTTTCTCCTTTGTTTTGTGTTTGGTCTTCTCCCTGTTGTGTTAATCCTTCTCTTATTAAAAACAATCCCTTATTTTATATTTCTTGTTCATTATTTTTGGATTGGGGATGACTCAAGAGAGTCCCCTGGTGTTCAAACTGTATAGTCAGCCACCTCTGATCCTGATTCATATGGTCATTGTTGGTGATGCCTCCTGTTACTGTGACCTGCAATGCAGTCATTACCTTGGGCATTGATTTAATGTGAAGCCTGCCAATCTGTGAGCGTTCACTCCTGGCACTAATCATAATCATTTTATATACTGCCATTAAAAACAAAGCCAAGAGTTCTACTGAGTGTTTTTTTTTTAACGTTACTGCTTTATTTTTGTTTCTCAAGATGTCTGTATTTGCACACTGTAAACCCTCTAGGGTGCACTGTTTACTTTGTTTTAATAGATTTGGTCTCTTGTTAAAGTACTGAAGCAAAAGTGCAAATAATCCAGGGTCACAAATTTTCTGTTAACGCAAGGAGCAATGTCAATAGTAGCATCAGTTTTCTTCTCAGTTGTTAACTAAGCAAAGAAGCTTAATATCTTTTGGTGAAAGATTTAAACACTTTGACTTGAGGAATTGGTTCCGGATACCATCACTCTGACGTGACTGCTCCCACCCTACTTATTTCTTCATCATTTGCTTTTTGTTATTGTTGAGATAAAGTGTGTTTATAGTCTCCTTTCTCGCTATTCTATTTATAGAAGTACTTTGTAGTACATTTGAATGGCAGGGCAAACTTTCTTTTGCTTTACACAGGGAAGGATATGTTTGTTCTCTTATGCTCTCATCCAGCATGTTCATAAACAGGTCATAATTTGCTAAAAGCTTGTGTGTGTTTAAGAAATATCCACCAATTTTTTAACCTGCTTATTTCAATACCAGATGGAACAAATTGCAGAAACCAGTTGTGTACACCAGGGGGTGCTCCAGGTCCCTAACACCCAAAACAACCAGGCACTGACACAAGTTAAAGTGCACTATAGTCTTTTATTGTTGGAAACTCTTAAAGAAAGTGTTTCCCACAACATCCACAAGTACAAATATGCAAAGGGACAACAGCACAACTCTTTTCTTCCTTCTTTCACTGGTCACTGCCTCCTCCGCTCCTCTCGCAAGCTTTGTCCACCTCCTCCTGACTCTGGCATCTCTAGGAAGCACTTCTTGGCCATAGGCAAAGTAGGGTGGTCCTCTCCTGACAGCACCTTGTACTGATCCAAAGGGATGCCTACAGAGCTACACTTCTGTACTCGAATTCCCCAGCACCCCTGCAGATGCCCCGACTGGGTTCTCATATGAGGACCACCACCACCTAATGCATGGGGGATGGAACCACTCCCAAGTTCTGGCTTATGTTGGTCCTCCATTATTGGCTGGGTACAAAGTTATCTTTTTGTCCAGCCAACCAATCCATCCCGTCCAGATAATAACCCATGCTCCTCCCTGGCCAGGATGCCCATTCTTATCCCACACAGTCCAGAACAGGATGCTAGCCTAAGGCAGGACAGCAGAACACATTCATATATACTGTAGCAAGAGAACAGGCATCCCGGCCAGATCGGAGGATTGTACATAAACAGAAAGAAACAAAAGGTGCAGTGGAAAAGATAAAGAAAATAACACATTCAGGCTCACCTAGCCTAGCTGTCCAAGTTAACATCTAACAGATTGATCACTTAGCCTGCTGCCAAAGTAGGGTTTATAGAACCATCTCAATGACAACAAGCGACAATCTGAATCATTTTTAATAAACAAAATTGAGTCCATTGGACTGCGTAGCATTGCTCTTTTATTTTGTAGATCTTCTTAACCCGCACATTATTCTATTCTTGAAATCGGTAGGGCGTGATGCTACAGGACTCATTTGTTTTCAGGTTCATTTTACTGCGTTGTAATGCTTTCTTTTTTGCATGTTTAGCTCTGCGGGCATTTACATGGCTGTCATTTGAAATTTCCTCGCGTGTATTTCTACAACTGGGTTAGAGGGATATTTGTTTTTATGTAAATTAAGGTGATGTCACCAAAGAACAGCTTTGAAGGGACTGAATGTCACCTTTTCATTACCTGTTGCACTTTACATATAATGTATTAAAATAAGTCATATGAGTGATGAACAATATAAGACATATCTTATAAAACATTCACTTTAAGCTCATCAGGCACCAGAGCCTATCCTAGATGCATTGGCACAAATAGCCAGGGACAGGATGGGCTTGCTGTAGAACCCCCTTAGTAGAGGCCTTGTATGTGTTTGGGGATGTGGGAAGAAAATTGGAGTATTTGGATGAAAACTTACAGGGAACTCATGTGAGCATGGAATTCAAACCCAGGACGCTGGACTCATTGAGACTGCAGTGTTAACTGTTGCGCTTGCCTGTAAATCACACCTTAAGGATCAATTTAAGTCCTATAAGTTGTAGCAGTGCTGCATGAATGGGGACTTCTTAATGTGTTTTGTGCTGAGTCCCGTTTTTATAGTCTATTGTGTCTGTTTAAATGTTTTCCTCTGGAAACAAAGGGGGAAGGAGAAGGCTGCAGGACCGTGACCCTTCGAGGTAATTTTCTTGCCCCCCATCAATTCCATCTGGGTTATTTCCATATAAACAAGAGGACTAAAGAAAACTAGACAGACAGTTACTGCTCGGACATTTACCCCAAAGATCAATGCAAGAAAGCCGATACGGAATTTGCACCCTTTTCTCGACTGCTGTTTGCCGACGCCAGACATTCAACTACAGCAGGAGTTCCCAAACTTTTTTTGGCCGCAGACCCCTTTACCAAAAACTTTTAAAACCGTCGACCCCCTAGTCACATGCAAAGGTTTTTCATGTCTGCACTTGCTTTGATACATTTGATAAGACAATACACAGACATGTTTATCCTACATGTATTTCATGCATTCTTACGTGTGACTCTTTTAATGACACATTTTACCTTTTCGTTCGCAAGTTTGGTATGTAATGTGTTTTTATCAAAAAAGTGTTTTTTGAATTATTTTACTTCTTAATTTAGGTACCTAATCATAGATATTTTGAAGTAACAAACAAATAGCAGTAGTAAGGGGGTCTATTTTTGCTGTCAACCCCTAGAAAGTTCAAATCGACCCCAGGGGGTCAATATCGACCACTTTGGGAACTCTTGAACTACAGCCATTCATCGCTATAAAAACCCCGGGGTTCTGGTTCATTCTGTTACGCTGAGGATATCATAGTGATATTGTTTTTTTTTGTCGTTTGGAGAAGTGATCTGGAAGAAATATGGCTTGATTAGTCTAACGTTCTTTTAGGTTGCCAGGCCATGGGTCTTGGCAGTGTAACTTATAAAATTTTGAGAAAAATCCAAATTAATAAAAAAAGTTCATATCACTCATTCAGAAGTTGGTTATCCAGCCCTGTGGGCAGATGGAAGAAGCATCAAACCTGCATGAAATTTGCCTTGAGCCATCCATCCACCATTTCATTTTCCAAACTTGCTTCATTCTGAGAAGGGTCACGGGGAAGCTGGAGCCCATCCCAGCATAGAGATGAAGACAGGACCAGTCCCTGGACAGGACACTGGTTACTTGAAGAGTGCAAACCTAGGCACAGCATAGTAACCTTCCATTTCAAAACCATGGCAGCTTTAGAGAAGTGAATCTAGCCTTCACAAGTAAACCTTCACTTTGTTGTTCCTGGTTAAATAATCAGAATGTCCATTGTGGAAGAAAAACTCAACTTATGGGTCACAAAGTCATTTAGGGGACATATAGTTATTGTGCTGTGCTTTCCCCATTAAAATATAGCAACTCTCTTAGCGTAAGGTGTTAATAAATGTCATAAACCTGCTCAAAAATATCAGTAAAAGCAGATAAAGGTCAAGTGAACAACAAGGAACAAGAAGGTTCTAGGTGATGGTTGGCTGACTGCCATGTAAGACTTGGCAGATGTCACACTCACAGGAACTCAAGAAGCATTGAAAAGTATTGTAAGGACCAAGAATATAGTAGAAATTGGACATTTATTTTGGGGTATGGTAGCTGGTTAATCCTCTCTGCTAAAACACTTCATGTCTTTTAGCCAATCAGAGTGAATATGGGCTAATAAACCAATCAGAGTAAGCGTTAATTCAGCACGGTTATGTAAATTCTGTTATCTATAAATATAGCTATCTGTCTTTACTCTGTGTCCATTCCCTCTCAGGCTGTTGTAATGGAGTGTATCCCTTTTCATGATGAGAAATAAAAGACGCAATAGACAAGCTTCATCCTGCCTGGTTCCTGACTCAAAGAGGCCCTCATCTGAGGACAAGATTTCTTTCTTTAATTTATTTCCAATTTAATTTCTACCACAAGTGCTTCTCTAAGTAAAATAGACCCATCTGAAAAGATTCCATTTAAAGATGGGTTTAAGGTATCCATCAATATATTGTGGACCACCAGGGGGCGAACCATCTATCCCCACCCAGACACAGACAGATCTGGAACACAACTGCAAACACTCACTTTTAT
Source organism: Polypterus bichir lapradei (assembly GCA_026402145.1). Lineage (NCBI taxonomy): Eukaryota > Metazoa > Chordata > Cladistia > Polypteriformes > Polypteridae > Polypterus > Polypterus bichir. Next base: position 39,716,729 of record JANRMT010062822.1, read on the forward strand.
TTTTTTCCTCTTTTCCACGTGGGAAACGCTGTACCAGTTTCCCACCTGTACAGCACAGTTCAGGCACAAGCACCCTCTGGAACCAGTCACCATTCAGGGGGAGGACGTAGAAGTGGTGCAGAGCTGCAAGTACCTGGGGGTTCACATGAACAACAAACTGGACTGGTCTGGTGCCATAAACTGGACTGGTCTGACAGCACAGTTGCATTGGATGAGATGGACCAGAGCAGACTGGACTTACTAAGAAGATTCAGCTCTTTAGATGTGTGCAACAAGCAGTGGGAAATGTTCTACCAGTCCATAGTAACCAGTGTGGTGTTCACGCTGTGGTCTCCTGGTGAAGCTACCTGAGCTCAAAAGAAACACAAAGCCTTATCAAACTTATCAGGAAAGCCTGTGCCTTCACAGGGTGAACCCTGGACACACTGGAAGCTGCAATTTAAAAATCTGCAGTGCAATATTTCTTTCATTTCAGTGTTGCATTACTAAAGATTTTATTCCTTTTATGACTGACTGAACAGAGATTGTAGCTTAGCTTCTGAAGTGTATTATTGCACTTTACAAATGTTTTGGTTCATAAGCAATAAACTTGATGCTAACGGTACAATATTTTAACATTCACAAGTGCAATTTCTGTCCATGAAAAGTAAATGATGGGAGGTTTGGGTTGTATGTGTGGATATGGGGCTGGGGGTCTCCAGTCTTGCCTAAGGTGCCAAAGGACCCAGAATGTAAATATGTTTTGAGCATTGGAGGTCAAAACTATTTTTTACATCAAAAAAGTCTTCTTTTTAACTCTTATTGTGAATCACTAAATTATAGTGCATACAACATTTTCTCATTCCTGATCATCAAGCTTAACAAAGGAGAATAAATTATCCTTGGGGTAAAATATGTCTTAATTTGACATTGTGTTCCAAAGTGTGGCGTCAAGCACAACACAATGTACTCAGTTTTCGCTCTCTGATTTTTTTCCATTCACTCTCAGTCACACAGAGAAATGGGTTTCTGAGAAGCAGCCAATTTGTCTTTTACAAAAGGTAGGCTGGCTGATTTTTTTTTAAAGCAGCAGAACAAAAACAAATGGTGGAATGGAGGTGAGCAATTATGGGATGGGGCTTGGAATTGCATGTGCTTTACTTTTGCAGTTTTATTGCTCTTTTATTCTCATTTTTTTGTGAAATGTCCAAGTGACATTTAAAATGATATACGAGTTAAACAAGTTAATTATGAACTAAACTGCCCCCACTATTTTTTTTTTGTCCAGGTGTCCTGTCCTAGGATATTTCCTTTCATGATGCAGTGTTAGGCAGTCGACATTTAGACTCGTTTTCAATGTTATTCTGTACAACACATTTATTCTTCATCCAGTTATATGGAGTTTGCCTTCTTTCTTACAGTGGCGTAGTCGGCAGGATTTTACAAGTTGTGAAGATGACAAAAAGAGGTAGCTACAATTATGTAGGCCATGACTGCAGAGGTTCAGGCTCTTGAGGTCCAGGTCAGGGAGCAATAGGCTCAACTCACTGAAGCAGAGGTATATAACTAGATGCGTACTGCTCTCCAACAGGAATGTCAGGAATGATTTTTGGGACTGTCCAAGGTGATACTGCCATTTCGTCCAGATGACAACATAGAGACCTACTTCTTGGTTTTTGAGTGTACAGCTACCCATCATCACTAGGAGCTTACAGAGTGTTTGCACATACTGGCACCGTTTTTGCGGGGACTGGCTCCACAGGATTGTTATGACTTTGAAGAATAGGTTGCTACTAATTATGAGCAATTAAAAGCCGAGGTGCTGTTGAGGTTAGGCGTCAGTCTGGACCAGTGGGCGAAGAGTTGTCAAGAGTGGAAATTCAATCCTGAGTGGCAGGAAATTAGCATCACTAAAGCCTTTAAAGTATCCACTATGTTCATGAGCATGACAATACATATAAAAAAGCACAGGGTCCTAGAATTGAAAATATCAGGTAATTGAAAGGAACTACTCTGGGCATCTCTCTGCTAGGAGGTTTTGTGTTGCCGATGTGCTCATATTGCTTGTGCATTAGCGGCCAAGCAACTCTTTCTTTTGAGGTTTCCTTTTGTCGGCGTGCTTGCCTCTCTTTTAGCGGCAGGAGGAAAAGGGATACTGTTTTGCCGATGTGCTCGCCTCACTTCTGTATTAACCGCTAAGCGAGTGACTCTTTCTTCAGAGGTTTCATTTTGCCGATGTGCTGGCCTCGCTTGTGTATGCCTGGAGGTGGAGCCCTTACCCTGACTCCACCTCTCACTTCCGGGCCGGACAGACAGGCACACACACTTCCACGTGTAGACGTTTATATAAGAGATACTGGCACATATCCATCTTCGGTTAATTTTTATATTATTAATAAATTGTATTTGTTTTATTGGGTTGTCTATTGAAAAATAGCCTATCACAACCTCCAGACCACAAAAAAGAAAGTAAAAGTTATTTAATGTAGACATTCGCAGAATTATGAACCTCGTTTATAAATTGTACAGATCTTTTCATATTTCTGGCGAAACAAAGATGTTTCGGTGGACCCTACATTAATTTGTGTTGATGAGTGAGTGTCTTCTTTTTATTTTTTTTAATTAACTACTGGCATTGCCAAAGGCAACACTGATAACTGATTAACTGGTTTATTAACATCAGCTATTCAATTCTTCTTCTCACACCATACACATTCCCTAGAAGACAAGCCTTGTAAATGTTACAAGTGTGTTAGCGCTCACAGAAATAACAACGTTTTGGTTCTACTGCTGTCTCTCTTAACAGATTAGGCCCATTCCTTTCAGATCACACCTCATATATCAAAATCAATAAGACCTTAGTGAGGAAAGGGCAGTCAGGCAGCAGGAATTTGCTTTACTTTGTCTGACCCTTTGTACTTTGTGTTCATCCTGTGCTCATCTCTGCCTTGTCTATTTTATTATTGTGAAATAAAACCCACTCTTCATAGACTTGGACCCCATAGCATTATTGGCATGAAGAGAAATGCCAGGAGGGCACTCTGTATTTACAGGTGAAAAATGGGGCAATGTCTGTATCTTCTTTCAATTAAACCTAAAAAGAAAATGCAAGGGTTATATGTAGTAATTGATAGATGTGTGCAGCATAAAAATAGGACATGGCATCAAAATGAAGCATGAGAAGGAGAAAAGAAAGCAGGTGTGAGGCAGCATGCTCTTTCAACAGATGTGGCAAAATTGAAAATGGATAGAAGCAGTGAATACTTGACTGCACAATGCCCTCTATAATACACAGAATATCCAGCTGCCCAACACATCAGTACAAAGTCACTTTGTTTGAGGACCTAGTTTGAACCCCAGCCTGAGTACATTTTCAAAGTCTCCACTTTTCTGATATTTTTAGTATAGTACTGGAGTGCTTAGTGCCACTGCCTGGGCACAGTCTGTGTGGAATTTCTCCCAAATGTCACCCGAGATTTATTGGAGGCCTGTGGTAGTAGGCTGGTGTGAGGCTTTTACTGTATTTTTTAATCACAAAATTAATATTAGAAATAATATAGTACATCCCCCCAATACTGATCCTCTTAAACCCCGGTACTCCATTTTAAACAAATTAAATTCTTTCACCGGGATAGATTTACCTGATTTATATAAAATAATTTCTCAGCTGAGACCCTCCACCTGCATCCTTGGCCCAGTACCAACAAGTTTTTTCAAAGAAGTATCGGGCGTGCTAGTTGATAGTATTCTTGACATAGTAAACTCATTATTAGATACGGGGGTCTTCTAAGACTATCTTAAGACTGATGTAGTTAAACCCCTGCTCAAGAAAAATAATCTCGACTCCTCTGCTTTTGAAAATTTTAGACCCATTTCTAACCTGCCTTTCTTAAGTAAAATCCTAGAGAAGGCAGTCATTATGCAGTTAAATGACCACCTCAATAAACATGCTATTCTTGATAAGTTTCAGTCAGGTTTCAGAACAAATTACAGTACAGAAACTGCACTCGTTAAAGTAGTTAATGACTTGCGGGTAAATGTAGACAGAGGCCATTTATCTGTTCTCATCCTCTTAGATCTGAGTGCCGCATTTGATACCATTGATCACAATATTCTTAGAAATCGCCTTTGTCAATGGGTGGGCCTCTCTGGAAGTGTCTTAAATTGGTTTGAGTCCTACCTGGCAGGTAGAAAATTCTTTGTTAGTTGTGGTAATTATACTTCGAAGACACATGATATTCTATATGGTGTTCCACAAGGCTCTATCCTGGGACCACTTGCTCTTTTCGATTTACATGCTTCCGTTAGGTCAGATTATCTCAAGGTGTAACGTGAGCTACCACAGCTATGCTGATGACACACAACTGTAGTTATCTCTTGATTCACTGACCCAATGTCTTATTTGTGTTTCTGAGTTTCATTTTCTCAAGCTAAATAAGGAGCAAACAGAAATTTTAGTGATTGGCAAAAATGGATATAATGAGGGTATTAGAAATGAACTTGATCCAATAGGATTAAAATTCAAGATGGAGGCAAAGATTTTAGGTGCAATTATTGACTCTGACCTGAATTTTAAATCACTTATTAATCAGATTAATAGGAAAGCACTTTTTCACTTAAGAATATATAGCAAAAGTTAGACATCTTATAACAATGCAAGATGCTGAGAAATTAGTTCACACTTTTTTTTTCAGTCGACTAGATTACTGTAACGCATTCCTCTCAGGACTACTAAAAAAGACATCAATCGATTAAAACTAGTGCAGAATGCAGCTGCTAGAATCTTAAATAGGAAAAGAAAATCCGAGCACATCTCTCCAGTTTTGATTTCACTACACTGTTAGCCTGTGTCATTTAGAATTGACTTTAAAATACTGCTTATAGTTTACAAAACCTTCAATAATCTGCTCCATCCTATATTTCAGAATGTCTTTCACCTTACACTCCAAATCATAACCTAAGGTCTTCAAATGAGTGTCTGCTTATAATTCTAAGAGCTAAACTTAAAATAAGTGGTGAGGTGGCCTTCTACTGTTATGCACCTAAAATCTGGAATAGCTTACCGACAGAAATTCTTCGCCAGGCTAATATGGTGGAGCACTTTAAAAAACTGCTAAAAAACCATTATTTTAACATGGCTTCATTTTAGTGTAACCCTGATATTCTGTATATGCTTTTAATTATCATTCTTATCATATCTCCGCAATCCGTACTAACCCCTACTTTCTCTGCTGTTCTTTATCCGGTTTTTCACCTGATCAAATCACCGTGATGTCCCTACATTGATGAATTGAAGGCCAGAGGTCCACATGACTGTTATCATCAAATTCTTGCACGTGAAACCTGAAAACCATGAGGACTGATTGAGATCATTTATGTTAGGTAGAATGCCTAGAGGTGGTTGGGTGGTCTCGTGGCTTCGGGACCCTTGTAGATTTTTTTTTTCTCCAGACGTCTGGAGTTTTTTTTTTGTTTTTTCTGTCCTCCCTGGCCATCAGACCTTACTTTTATTCTATGTTAATTAGTATTTCCTAATCTTATTTTTATATTTTGTCTTTTTTCTCTTTCTTCATCCTTTAAAGCACTTTGAGCTACATCATTTGTATGAAAATGTGCTATAGAAATAAATATTGTTGTTGTTGTTGGTGTAACTGTTAATGCTGATGCTTCAAGCATCCCAGAGGCTAAGTCTGAATTTCAACTCAGTCAGTGTTAAGGTTGCGTGTTCTTCCAGTGGGGTTCCACTTGTTTTTTTCTCTTTGGGTTAAATTGATAGGGTGTGCCTTCTGATGACCTGCCACCTCATCTGAGGTTCATTCCAGCGCTGATACTATCAGAATTAAACATGGAGGGATAATTGGATGGATATATACAGTATGGGAAAGTGATGAAGAGAAAGCCACTTTAAAAAATAAATAAAATGTGCAGAGAGCTTTCCGGAAGGCACATAGGATACTGTAAAGTCAGATGGAAGAAGGTTTAATGAACTGGTGATATAGGAAATGTGCTTTTCAACCATCATAATTAATGCCAGGTTTGGGGAAGCCAAACAATACACATTATGAACATCTCCTCCGTAAAGCAAGGTGGTTTCAGCATCACGCTGTGGTGGTCTTTCACTGTAGCAGGCCCTAGAAGTCTTGTGAGGGTAGAGGGGAAAATGAATGCCGCAAAACACTGCACTCTTGGTACAATACAATACAATACAAATTATTTTTGTATATCCCACAATCATACAAGAAGTGCCGCAATGGGCTTTAACAGGCCCTGCCTCTTGACAGCCCCCCAGCTTTGACTCTCTAAGAAGACAAGGAAAAACTCCCAAAAAAAACCTTGTAGGGAAAAATAGAAGAAACCTTGGGAAAGACAGTTCAAAGAGAGACCCCTTTCCAGTTAGGTTGGGCGTGCAGTGGGTGTCAAAAGAAGGGAGTCAATACAATAAAATACAATACATATATATTACTCTCCTTTCCCCTTTTGTATTATTAATATGTAGCCTTTGTCAGAATGCCTCAAATCTCACAGACTTACCACTGTTTATAAGGTATTGTACCATATAACTTCTCCCCACCACCCCTTCTACATTTATAACCTCAGGCAATTAAGTGTAGTAAAAGACAAGCAGGAGTTAAGTTACATTTAGACAATGTTTTATTGATAATATTCATAAGTAATAACAATATGCAAAGTACATTTGAATATTGGCAACCATACAACCTGATAAATGCTGATGTGTAATTTCAGGCGGCACACAGACTTGTTAGTTACTTAAAATATCTCGAGTTAAGTCTTCATTTTTGGTCAGCTTTCTTCAGAACAGGCCAAATGCCTGTCTCAATACGGCTGCCGAGCTGTGCTCTTCATTGCATTGTCCTTTTCTGTTCATGGTGTGTGATGGTCTTTCATCAGTTTGGTAAGAGAGAGAGATAAAGCAAGAAAATTTATAGGTTTTCTGTCCAACCCCTACAGCCAATAGGGTGTCATGGTACTTAAAGGCTTCTGATGCAAGCCAATTCCAAACAGCCATACTTCAGATCAATGGGGAATAGAATATCTTCACACCTTCCTCCAAAACCATTTGTTAAGGTAAAGCTTGCCAGTTAGGCAGTCTGGCTTTCCTGTGGGGGTTGATTGAAAGGGTCCTGCAGAGAATCACTTGCCAAACTTGTTTGAGGTACTTCCCCCATCCCTGTCGTAAAATTACAAAGAGACTTGGTCCTAAAGGGGGGAAGGAGTTCTTAAACCATCAAACTATTGCTGTTATTATCAATAATGTAACACTAATATTATATTGCCTTGTCTAAGTTACAAATAATAACTATTATTTGTTTATTATTTGGAGACTAAACATGTGAATTTCCCCTTGGGATTAATAAACTATCTATCTATCTATCTATCTATCTATCTATCTATCTATCTATCTA
>JANRMT010062822.1:39724141-39754927 GCA_026402145.1 Polypterus bichir lapradei
TATCTATCTATCTATCTATCTATCTATCTATCTATCTATCTATCTATAAAGACATACAAAATATTTATCAACTTGTATGCAAAATTTCACATCACCACATCAGGCATCTCAGAATTACCCCTAGGAATTGCACTAAAAGTCTGACTAGGACTAGAATTTGTAACAGCCTAGAGTTGGACATGAACAATGAAACGGTTATGTAGCTTCATAACACCCACCCCGGCGAGGAGTAGGAGTTCACATTTGAGAATGAATGAAGGCTCACTGGAAAAAATGAAATCTAAGCAAGCGAAAAAGGATATCAAGATATTAAAACTTGCTTTCCTTATTGTAATAATTATTGAGTTATCAAAAAATTTGTATTTACGATTATTTAGACTTCTTTAAAGTAAATTTTGCTTACCACACTGGCAGATTATTTTGCTAAATAAAAACCAAACAACTTCCATTTAGTATTTTTGTCTAGTTTTTGCATATGCATATTTTTGCAGTGCATGATTTTCTGGCATCTTAAACGTCATGATGATGTTTTACAGTTTTATCATACTAAAGTTAAGGCTTTACCACAAAGATAATAATAATATTCAAAACAGCAGGAGAAGAAGGAAGGCATAAAAAGATAGGATATTGCACTAAGCTGCATGTAATTGGAACAACTTCAAGGAGAACACGATGTGCACCCGTGGCCACCCGTGTCTTGATTCTGTGATATCGCTTGCAATTCACATATAGGTGCTCATCCACACTTGAGTTAATGTTCATTAACTGTGAGCCATCAATCATACCAACAACACAAGGAAAACCAGTGATGCATGCATGCAGCTTGCTTTAACATGAGTGATGGGGAGATGTGTCAATCTGTGCATTACCTCACAGGTTGTTAGGGCGTTTGTTCAAAGTTTGGAGCAAAATTCGAGAAATGTTTGGTTATTGTAAAACTGTGCTGTCTCTGTGGCCAAAAAAACATAATGTTATCAATATTTTCATTTCAGCTGACAGCTCGTGGCTTCTCTGCATAGATGGAGCATACAAGATTTGCTACGTACATCATTGCTTCTCAGTCAAATCACCAGAATGTGTGCACCAATATTTGGATGGTTCACGAGCTCTCCTGGGTCCTGGAGATGTTAAGGAGTAGTTTCCTAAATTAGGCAAACAGATAAAATGCTATTTCTCCTACTCCTAAGACTGGGACCAAATTTTCTGCATAGAGACAGCAGATCTGATGTGTGTGCACTGATTTTTAAAGGAAGGAGAAGACAAGTAAGAAAATGTGACAAACAAGAGGAGACCATTTAGTCCATCAAGCCTGTTTGTTTAGCTCATTGCTAAGCTGTCCCAATATCCCAACATGCAGATTCTTCTCAAAGGTTGTCAAAGTTTCTGTTTCAACTCCATGTCTCGGGAGACCCACAACTCTTTACATAAAGAAGTGTTTCCTGGCTTCAGTCTTCAATGCTCTTCCCCTTAATTCCCATTGATGTCCTCGAGTATGTGATTTAAACTTAAGCTGAAAAATGTTGCTGGATCTCCTTTATCAGTGCCTTTGAGGATTTTGAAAGCTTGGATTAGGCCCTCACAAAGTCTTGTCTGCTCGAGACTAAACAGGTTTAGTTCTCTGAGTTCTTAAATCCTGGGATGCACTTGGTTGCTCTCCTCTGCACAGCTTCAAGTGCTGATATCTCTTCCCATTAGTTTCTTAGATGTAAATAAGACAGTTACTTTTGGTTGAGTGTTGATGCAATGTTTTGCCCATCAAGGTTGCCAATGATTGCATTATGGCTCTTTGTTCGAGCTGAATGTTGTAATTGGTGCCACAAAGAGACATCACTGGGCTGTTGCTTGGTCTGTGTTTGATCGTTTTACCAGATAAGGTGCAGAGGCTATATTCCAAAGAGATCCTATGGAGAGAAATCTGACACTCGTGCTGGAATCAAGAGGGTCTGGCAGTTTGCTTTTTAGCCAACAGATTGCTCATATTTCACACTCTTATTAATTCAAAGCTTTTCATCTCTGCATTTTTGAGCTATTCAGGACTGTTTCCCTACCCTGAGATGTTTGATAAATACGAACAATGTTCAGTGTCAAAAGAGGCAAATTAAATCCACTGTGATTCAGTGTTGTATAGTATTAAAATGTGAACATTTCCAAGGGGTGAATACTTTTTATAGGCATTGTGCACTCTATAAGAAAATGTAGCTGTGTTTTCCCAAAATTACCAAAGTTCAGCAGCTCTAGCTTAAAAAATGGGATTCAACAAAAGCCTGACTCACCAAAATGATTCCACAGTCAAAATATCTTCGCTTTTTAAAGTTTTAGTTAAAGTTCAAAGTAAAAGAGTTCACATAAAAAAACAGAAAATTGAAATATCAAAAAAAGAAAAGTTCTTGTTAATAAAAGTTTTGTTCAAAGCTTAAATCTTGTTACATTTCAAATTGTTACAAATCACTTCAAAACGTTTCTGAAACATTTCAAAACGGTCAGAAAACTGCACGCCTATGCCATTTCTATGATGAAATGGGTCTTTTAAGTCCCTGTGTACTGGGACCACCTCTTCTAAACAGCAACTGACTCAATTAACACACTGTATCTTAGTTATAGCAAGAAAGTTCTACCTCATATTAACGTACAGGGGATCAAAGGCTATACTATTATCTATGACTATGAGAGAAATTTATATTCTATTCAAATTAAGCAAACACTAATATGAGTTTAACTCAAAGCTTTAACTTTCTAAGACTGGCTCTTACAGTAATAGTGACATTTGATACACCACCATGGTAAAATGGTAATAAAATATTATATATTCCTATATGCATTAAATTGAAGCTATAGGATTTCTTCTGAATTCATGTGGGGGTCATCTTTAACACAGCATTAGACATGGAACACAGCTTTAGAGGGGCTATGAAAGAATGTCGCCTAACATATATTAAAACAAAGGTGCACAAAATAAAGAACATACTAATCCCAATACAAAGATTCTAAGCTTGCATAATGTATTACAAAGGACTCAATAAAGCCCCATAATGCAATAGATATACCCATCAATCCATTTTCTGAACCAACTCAATCTTATTTCAGGTTACAGGGAGCTGAAGCCTCTTCTCTGGGCACAAGGTAGGAATCAACACTCTTCATAGCGTCAGACCATTTTCACAGTAAAATTGCTGCTGCTAAACTAACTCTTATCGTGTGAAAGTAACACATCAAGTGTTTATTTGGAAGCGCTGTTTAATTTAACACCAGCTATTGCGTTGTGCTAGATCATACTGACACACACACTCATCGTCACCAATCAAACGCACAGCTTGTTTAAGATGTGAGAATAAAACTGGAGATTCAGAGAAAACATCACCTGGACACAAAAACAATATTTATGCTCCACAATCAGGTAAATAAAACCTACTGTAACATCACGGCACCCTTCTTGCTCAAGCTAGATGTTTGTGATTTGGTCTGTTGTGACTCACATCATTGGCCACAGTCTGAGACACTAGTGCCATTATAACAAGATGCAGGGTTTGAGGTCTCAATCAGTGCTATGCCCAGTCCTCGGAAAGTATGCACATTCTCCCCAAGTCCATGCATGGGCTTCTTTTTTAATATTCTAGAGTTTAATCTTTTTATCCTAACCAAACAAAAATTAATAGTAGACATGATAAAAGTGGAGCCACATGGTGGTGTAGTGTTTTTTCACAGCCTCTGAGTTCTGGGTTCACATGCCACCCAGACACTTTTCCCCACATGTGTATTGTGGCGAGTTGCTGGGGCTACAACCCGGCCTGGGACGCCAGGAAGGACCGGAAGGTGGCATGTACGTCCTCCGGGCCACGAGGGGGCAACTGCCCTGGAACAGAGGAGGACCACAGGAGAGGAATAAGGAGGCTTACGCCTATTGGAACCTGTGGCCACCGCCAGGGGGCGCCACGAGTCTTAGGAGGTCCGGGATGGATTTACTTCCGCCACACCCGGGAAGATGGAGGAGAATCCCTCCAGGGTCGCCCGGAGTGCTTCCGAGTGCTCTTCCGCCACACCAGGTAGTAACATCGGAGGGAGCACCTGGAGCACATCCGGGTGAAGATAAAAGGGCCCGCCTTCCTACAGTCGGGGAGCTAGAGTCAGGAGTGGGAGCAGGACAAGGCTCCCATGGAGAGACAGAGGAAAGGTGGTCCAAGGGACAGAGTGAGAGAGGCCTGGTATCAAGGTGATTGGAGCAAGAAGGCCCAGTGGCTTGTGCGGGACTGAGTTGTGTTAGGGATGGAGGAACAAATAAAAGAACTTTTTATAAAGATGCGGTGTCTGTCTGATGGTGTCCGGGCATGTCTCACAATATCAATTTTCCTCCCACATTCCAAGAATAAACCAGTTAGGTTAACGAGTTACAAAATTGGCCAATGTCAGTGCAGAAGTGTGTACTGAATTTCACAATAAGAAATATCCATCAGCAGCATTAACACCACTGACGGGTGAACTGAATCTCATTAAAGTGGCACCTGTCAAAGGGTGGGATAAAGTAGGCAGCAAGTGAACAGTCAGTTCTTGAAGGTGATATGCTGGAGGCTAGAAAAATGAGTCCTGCATAAGGATCTGAGCGACTTTGAAAAGACCGATCGTGAGAGCTAAATGACTGAGTCAGATCATCTCCAAAATGGCAGGTCTTAGGAGGTCTTCCCTGTATGCAGTGGTTAGTACCAGCCAAAAGTGGTCTAAGGAAGGATAACCAGTGACAGGGTCCTGGGTGTCCACGGGGAGCGAACGTTATCCCATCTGGTCCGATCCCACAAAATATCTGCTGTAGCACAAATTTGTGAAAAATGGAATGCTGGCCATGAGGAAAAGGCGTCAGAACACAAGGTGCATTGTAGCTTGCTATGTGTGGGACTGCAGGCCATTTGGAGTGTATATGCTGACCCCTGTCCAATGCCGAAAGTATCTCCAATAAGTACGTACACATCAGAACTGGACCATGGAGCAATGGAGAAAGGTGCCCCGGTCTGATGGATTATGCTTTCTTTTAGCTCATATGGATGGCCAGATGCATGAGCATCAGTTACCTGGGTAAGGAATGGCAGCAAGATGCACTATGGGAAGAAGGCAAGCCTGTGGAGGCAGTGTGATGCTCTGGGCAATTTTCTGCAGGGAAACCGTGGGTCCTGGCATTCATGTTGGTGTTACATTGACATGTACCACCTATCTAACAATTGTTGCAGACCACATACACCATTTAATCGCAACGATTTTCCCTGATAGCAGTGGCCTCTTTTCAGCAGAATAATGCACCTTGCCACACTGCATATACTGTATCGTTTAGGAATGGCTTGAGGAACAAGACAAAGAATTCAAGGTGTTAACTTGGCCTCCAAATTTCCCAGATCTCAATCTGATAGAGCATCTGTGAGATGTGCTGGAGAAACAAGTCTGACTCATGGAAGCCCCACCTTGCAACTTCCAGGACATGAGACTGTGCTGCTGATGTCTTAGTGCAGATACCACAGGACACCTTCAGAGGTCTTGTGGACTCCATGCCTCAATAGGTCAGATCTGTTATGGCAGCACAAGGGGGATCTACGCAATAATAGGCAGGTGGTTTTAATGCTGTGGCTGATCGGTTTATAACATTTAGTTGTTTTTTTTTGTAAATAACGAATGTAGCTAGGTAACTTTTAAGATTAATATTCCCCACACTGCCTAGGAGACACAGGATCCATGCTTGTTTTTGGATTCATGGTGGCCATGTTTAATCTTTTTTACTTTTTTTGATATAGTTTATTAATCACTGATAGGAAATTATCTTTTCTTATGATCTTTGGTGGTCCGAGCGCCAAGCCACCACACCTGGAGCGATTTTCAGGTTAAGGGCCTACAGAGTAGGATCCCTTCTGACAGTGACCAGCAATCTTCTAGATACCAGCGCAGATCCTTAGCCTCATAGCAACGGCTCTGCATTTTATGACGTCAGAGTGTTTTGCCAAAGGAGAACTCCATAAGTAAACCTGTGCATGTAAATATAGGTTTACAGTCAGAATCAGAACCCCTTTATTGCTAGCTTATGAAACACAGCAGAATTGACTTTGGTTAGGTGCAAAACATGGGATAGAAGACATTACCAATTCAAGACAGTACAATTTCAACCCATCATTAACCTGATACTGTGTAAATCACTGTACAAATACAACAATGTCTTGGACAAAACATTTACAAACTTCAATAGTTAACTCAAATAGATGAAAAAACTATATAAAATAATATAGATATCAAATAGTGCAAGTTGAGCAAGTATGAAGTATTTCAATTATAGACAAACAGCACAGTTACAAATCAGTTAGGAGTAATCCAATGTAAGTTTATTTAGGACCTGAATACGCTGAGGAAAGAAGCTGCAGAGTTGGCATGTAGTTTGGGACTCAATAGACCTAAAGCCCCTCTGTGATGGCAATTAAATGAACAGATGACTGCTGGGGTGGGTGGAGTCAGCTGCAACCTTTCCTGCTCTCTTATTCACTCTGGTGATGAATAGACCTTTTAATGTCAGGAGGCAACAGCCAATGATTTTGTCAGCTGAACAAATCACCTGCTGCAACCAAGTCTTAGAAAAAGAGGAGGCAGAAGGAAACCAAACGGTGATGGAGGAGGTTATAATACTCTTAATGATGGTGGAGTAAAAATGTAACAATATACGCCTTGATATGCCAAGCTTCTTAAGCTGCCGAAGGAAGAACAATCTCTTCCTGGCTTTCTTGATGATGGAGGTGATGTGCTTGTCCCATTGTAATATATTAATGAAAGCAGTCTCCAGGAATTTAAACAACAGACACAGTCTGACAATTAATTTGCAAAAGTGGACAGTTAGTGACTTGTCAGCAGAAATCAATCCTCATTTCTACCGTCTTAATAGAATTGAGCTCCAAGTTGTTGCAAGAGCACTATTCTATAAGATGGCCAACCTCTATTTGATAGGAAGACACGTCATTATTGGCAATGAGGCACACCACCAATTGTGCCATCTGCAAACTTTAGAATTTTTACAGATTTAGCCATAGATCTAGAGTCATTTGTATAAAGTGAAAACAGGAGGGGTGAAAGAACACAGCTTTGGGGGGGAGCCTATGCTAACTGACATTGGATCAGACAGATGGAGTCCCAGTCTCACATACTGCTTCCTACCTGTCAAGAAACTCATAATCCACTGGCAGACACCATATGGTTCACCTAACTGGATTAGGATTACTCTGAAGCAACTCCGGAACAATGGTATTGAAGGCTGAGCAGAAATCCACAAACAAGACCCTCACATGGGTGTGAGGCAAGTCCATGTGCTGAAGAATATAGTGGAGGCTTAAATGAACTGCATCCTCCACTGAACAACTTGCCTCATATGCAAACTGAAGTGGATAAGTGAAGGACTTTAGGTCGGAAAGCATGAGATGTTCAAAAAAGAAACCAGGTTTCTGCCTTAACCAGGTTACTCACCTTCTCCCAGTTATGTGTGTTGTAAAAAGAAGACAACCAAAGATCAAAAAGAGGTGGGGCACCACAGATATCCCTGTATAATTGGTGAAAAAATAATGAGAAATAAATGGCATGCAAATTCTGCAGAGTGTCTTCACAGATGTGAGCCTTCATATGACTGTCTCCAGATGGCAGTGGAGTCCGGTATGAGGTTGGGCAAGTAGAGGGAGCAAATTCAGGAGGTCAGAAACTGGAACTGATGTTAATGGTGTTTGGCCATCAATCTTCCACTCTGCAGAGGGAGGAAAAGGAGAGATAGTTAGGTACAGCGCCACCCCATGACTAAGAGCAGAATTACCATCGAACAAGCCGTGAAGTTGTCCCCCAAGCGCATGTGAGTGACAGTGTGTGAGCTGAAAGCAGCATCTTGGAGAGCTCCAGATATCAAATTATTATATTAATAATCATATATATGGGTTTAGAGCTGCACAAATGAAACGTGAAGCAGTTCTTTAAATGCACTCTTTATTCTTGAAGTTGAAGTATTTTGAGACAATGAGGATCAATTTGCAAAATTCCCTGGCTGGAGACCTGTTGTGGGGAATATTGTGTATAGCTTGTTAATGCATGTCCAGTTAACAAATGGCAAGGATGGCTGCCCAGTTATCCCTATTCTGGCACATCATCTGATTGGTTCATGTTCTGTTATTTTCTAACTCACTTAACCATACCAGGGTTACGGGAGCTGCTGGAGCTAATCATGACTAGCATAGGGTGCAAGGCAGGAACAAACCCAGGACAGGGTGCCAGGGCGAACATCCTCACACCAAACATGCTTTAGGGTCAATTTAACTTAGTCAAGTCATCTAACCTGCATGTCTTTGGACTGTAGGAGGAAACCAGAGCACCTAGAGAAAATCCAAGCAGACATGGGGAGAACATGCAAACTTTACACAAGAAGGACCCAGGAAACAAACCCTGTTTTCTATACTGCAAGGCAGCAGTGCTACCATTGCGCCACCGTGCTGCCTACTAGTTGAATCATTCAAAAGTAAATAAAAAATGCACAGGGTCATCAGTAGCAGTCCTTTTTAGTAATATTTTTTGTAACATATCTATAGCACATTGTCATGGGACACCTTCAGACTAGAAGGACTGGGGGAGAGAACTTGCACTGGGCATTATCTCCCCTGTAGCGCTATATGGCAGCTCCCCTTGGTTGCAACGGTGCCTCGGATTCCCTCAGGGCTCCATAGGACTTGGAGTTTAGATCAGCCCTGTTGGGTTCAGTGGGTGTTGCTAAGGGATGCTGTACGGGCTGCAGTTTGGCTTCCGCCTCACCAGGAAGTATTTCCAGATCATGCTAATGGGCTGCCAGAAGGGCTCCCAGGTGCAGCATAAAAGGAGCCCGCTGCCACTGTTCCAGGAGCCAGAGCCAGGAGGGAGAGGGTGATGCTTGCTGGGAGGAGTGGAGGCAAAGAGAAAGAGAGAAGCCAGAGGAAGAAGGCAAAACAGTGCTGCGTGCTGGACTTATCTGGACTTATTTGTGCTTTGTACTGATCTGAGAAGGTGGAAAACGAGGGAAGTGTTTCCCACAGCCAAAACAAAAAACATCTGTTCCTGAACATGTGTCCTGTGTCTGTCTGTGTCAGGTCTGGGGAGCTGGTACACCCACTGCTGGCCACAACGTGTAGGAGCCTTCTCTTCTAGATCGGGAGTATGAGGGATGTCTTGTCTCGCTCTGGTGCCACATGTCATGCATCAGGTTCAGAGATGCCTAAATAAAACAGTTCTTTAAAAACATTCTTTATTCTTGGAGTCTTTCAAGACAAAATCCAAACTTAATTAATCTTCAAAGGAATTCAGCTCTGTTTGTGTCTTCCTGAAATTTCAAGAATTCAAAGGCCTCCTCCTGAGAGCTTTCCTGCTGCATAAGATGAGGCCCTCCAAAGAGGCAAACATTTCAGACAGGTAAAGCATCACACAATCAGTCACCTTTCAAGGTTTTTACTACTGTGAGACATGAGACCTGTGCAAAGACACATCTGATCCTGCAATTGTTCAACTGCTGTCTGTGTGAAAATGTGCTTTCTCTGTAATTGAACCGACTCTAGAAAGCGAGCAACAGCTCTATACGTTGAAATATTTTGAAAACATTAGCTGAAGATGCAACCGTGAATTTTGTTGGGCTGAATGGCCACCCCGCTGGCTTGAGTCTTGCTTCTTCTTCCTCATTTTTCTCCTTCATTGCCCCTTTTTTTTGGATTCAGTAGCCTTTCTCTGATTCCACACAGCTTCTTGGCTCTTCATCTCTCTCACTCAGTTTAAGGCCGTGTTTGCAGAGGTGACTGTGTGACATGTGCAAGGTGATGGTCCTTAACTGTTACACCACTCTAATAAACTGCAAGTTAAAAGAGGCCAGGATAGGGCTTGTTGCAAATAATGCTGATTTTATTTAACCCATATATTCTGTTTTCACAGATTAAAATTACAGGGCATTCAGAAAGCATCCAGACCCCTTTACTTTTTCCACATGTTGTTATATGGCAGCCTTATGCTAAAATCATTCTTCCACATCAAGTAATAATCAATACCCCAAAATGAAACAGATAAATGGGAATTTAGCAATTTTTCCACATTTATTAAACATAAAAACCTGAAATATCCTATTGACATAAAAATTCAGACCCTTTGCTATGTCTCAGGTGTATCTCATTCCATTGATCATCACTGATATGATGGTACAGCTTGTTTGGGGTCTGCCTGTGGCCAATTCACTTGATTGCATATGATTAGGAAAGGCACAAAGCTGTCTCTAGAAGGTCCCATGGTTGACAGCAATGGTATCACAGCCAAAACCAGCCATGAGGTCAAAGGAACCGTCTATAGCACTAAGAGACAGGATTGTGTCAACGTTCAGATCTGGGGAAGGAGAGAGAGACAGAGGTTGGGAGCATGTGCTTGTCACAGCGCATTGCCGCACCTACCATACAACAAAATAAGTGCCAATTTTGCCACCAACTCCCACGTTTTCTCTGTAATTGGAGGACCTCTTTGCAAGGCTGGATGTACATTAATGTCATACCCAGGATGGAGCAATTGCTGGTTAAGGGCCTTCCGATTGTCAGTGCAAATCACTGGGGAAGGGGAGACCTGGGGAAGGCTACAAAAATTCTGCAGCATTGAAGGTACATAATAGCACAGTGCCTTCCATAATTCTTACGTGGAAGAGGTTAGGAACCATCACAGCTGTTCCTACTGGCCAAACTGAACAGTAATTCACCTTATGTTGACCACATCTTGATCACTTAGCTGAGAATGTGTGTGGAGATGGTAGAAACGTTCCGAAAGACAACCTTCACTGCAGCACTCCACTGATCTGAGCTTTGTGACAGGGTAGCCAAGCCCAAGACACCTGGAAGCCCACTTGAAGTTTTCAAAAAGGCCCCTAAAGGACTCTCAGACTGTGAGAAATGATATTCTGTGGTCTCATGAGACCAAGACTAGCATCGTGACTAGCATAACCTGTGCAATACCATTTCAGTGGTGAAGCATGGTGGGGTTGCTTTTGATTGAGTGAAAGCTAAAAAAACCAATGGGATAAAACTGATGCTATATATACATTGTGGAAGATACCTGGACCCAAACAGACACCGAGACAAACGTCCCAAAAACACACACGTTTCATTTACAGTTCTCCCTTTACAATGCAGCACTTACAATAGTGCTCACAGTCCTTTCTTTCTTTAACTCTCTTTTCTTTCTCTTCTCCTGCCACCATCACTCCTCTCCCTCAAGCTCTGTCCTCTGCCTCCTGACTCCAGCTCCCTGTTTGAAGTGAGGTGGCCCTTTTATGTTGTACCCGGATCTGCTTCAGGTTGATGGTCTTCCAGCAGCACTTCCTGGTGTGGCAGAAGTACTGCTGTTCAGGGCTCCGGAATTGTCCAGGCGCCCCCTGATGGTGACCACAAGCCCCCACAGGGTTGAGCTTCCAAGCTCTGTTCTCGTGGCCCCAACACCCACCAGGGAAGCTGCCCTCTCATGGGGAGATACTGCTCCTCTTCCAGTCCTTCCACTCTCTGGGTGTTCCGGTTGGGTATGAGCCCCAGCCGTCCGCCACAACTTTTTATTTATTTATGTTATTGTTTTTTGTCATCTTTTCTGAAGAGACGTGGAAGTGAGAATTTCATGGTATAATAAAGATCTTGATACAGTACAAAAATAAATAAATTGAATTTAATTGAATTGAATTATGCAGGTTAGGTGCATTGGCGATCCTAAATTGTCCTTAGTGTGTGCTTGGTGTGTTTGTGTGTGCCCTGCAGTGGGCTGGCACCCTGCCCAGGGTTTGTTTACTGCCTTGCACCCTGTGTTGGCTGGGATTGGCTCCAGAAGACCCCCGTGACCCTGTAGTTAGCATATAGCGGGTTGGATAATGGATGGATGGATTCTACTTCTATCCAAGACCTTCCAGGGCTGCCTAGGCCTGTTATAACATACTAGCTGTGCTGTCTAAAGCAGGTTGAAATCTAAGTAATCAATGTGGACCCCAGCATTAACTCCTGCAGAGAACCAATGCATATGCCTCTGTTATATGCCATTTAATAAAAGCAGTGTTAATGTTTGTGATGCACCATTTGTTGGAATGAAACCTGCAATGCATTTTATTACTAAAAATGTCCGTGACACTCCATCTTTTGGACTGTCAGAGACACACACACACACACACACACTAACACACAGACACTTATCCTTTTATTAAGGTGGATGCTGAGGTGCCCTGACAGAATGGCCCTAGTTAGTAAAGTTTTTTTTTTTTGTCTAAGAAATAATCCTGGTGTTTGAACCAGAAATAGATAAGAAATTTAAAAGTGTCTCTGATCAGCAGGACACGAAGATTCCAGTTGGTAGTGTGGTGTTGGCAAAGGCCTTGGTGGCTGGTGGAGGGCAGGCCAGCACGGCTACAGAAGAAAGTATGGCAGCAGACCACAGACACTATGCTGTTCTGGGAAAGTGTGATAAGCACATCACAATAGCTGGGGACCTTATTTGTATTTAAGAATGCCAAGAGAGACCACAGTCCTTGTTATTTTGCTGTATTTGCCACCACTTTTGGGTTACCCATCCTTGTTTTATTTTATTTTGTTTTAATAAATGGCCTTTTTTCATTTTTCTGAGCCATCTTAGTTTTTTTTTGGGTTCAGGGACGTCTCTTGAGCCCCTACAAGCCTCTGTGTGTATAACGTTTTTTTTTGGTATACAGTATTAATTACTATTAATTAAGGAGAAATTCTCTCCTCAGAGTTTGAGGGGCAGATTGCAGGGTCAGCCACTCGTACAGTGTAGGTTAATTGCCTTACTCAAGGGCCCAATAGAGTAGAAATCCTGTCAATGCCGGGATTCGGACCAGCAACCCCTCAAGTTACCAGCCCAGATCCTTTAGCCATAGAGCCACCACTCCTGCCATAATATTCCCGCATAGATGTATCTATTAAAGTGTATAAATACAGTGACAGACTCTGATGAAAGTCTAGCATGTGAAGCTCACCTTTCCATATTCAGACTAAAGGCTCCATGCAAATGAATGTGCTCTCAAAGTTTGCATGTTGACAGACACCACAGCATTAACACTACACCATTTTCATTTTTTTATGTAGATGTGGCCCAAAGACAGAAGAAAATGAAAGGCAGCTCCAGCAATAATATGTCGCTCTCTATCGATATCCCATTATGTGGGCAGCTGCTGTGCTTCCTCATACCCACTCACTCATTATTCATGTAAACTTCCCATTTAACACTTATTCCATCTTTATGTCTGTCTCCTCGATTACCTCCTGCTAATCCATTTCCTTTCTTCTGAGCTTGTTGCCCACAGGAATTCTCTAACAGATGACCTTCCTTGCTCCTCCTTAGTTAGCCCTCAGGAAACTAAAAGAATAGCAAAAATGTCTTAAGTCCTCTGAACAGGAGAACGGCACATTGACTCAAGTCCTCATTTTAAGGTATGCCAAGCTCAGCATACATTTGTAGAGACCCATCTGGAGATCTGTGTTTGTTTTCGACAAGTCATAAAGGCAGCACCTATGTACCCTACAGTTCCTGCCACACCTTTCATCACTCTTCTTTATTTGCCTGACGGGAATTTTTCAATTATTCAATGTAAAGCTCAAACAAAAGAGCCTCCATGATCTCTCATCTTTAAATAGCATGGTGTCCGTTAAGGAACTGATTAGAGAATGTGCTCACCACAGCTTCTCTACGGGGAACTGGTGTGACTCAACATTAAATGACGTCATCAAACCGTGATTAAAAGAATGTGAAGAAATAATGTCAAATTGAAAAAACAGATGAGTAAAAATGATTCCAAACACTTTCACACGAATAAAGGAGATGTGCTAAAGGCCAAAACCATGAGCGCAGTGAAGAGGAGAAAATTAAAAAGGGAAACACTGCAAGAGCCCTGTAGAAATACAAATCTTTATGGGCACATCTCTATATCTATAAAATCCAATGTCTGTCTGTTTGTATGTCCGTCCGCTTTTCACAAGAGAACTACTTAACGGATTTAGATCGTGTTTTTTTCTATAATTTGCTTGAACATTCCGGTTGATTCTGCAACTTCTCTCATTGCACTAAGTATCATAGTTCGGTTGCGGCACCAATTTATTTGCGAGAATCTGAGACAGCGGCTGTGTTCCAAGGGGATGGGGAAGCGGGACCTCAGGAGTAAGGAGCCGTGCAGAGCCCTCCTCACTCACACATCAGCCTTGGCGCATACCTTGCCTCCACTTAGCTAGCGAATGAGAGAACTACTTAATGGATTTAGATCATGGTTTCATCTATAATTTCCTTGAACATTCTGATTGATTTTGTGACTGCTCTCATCACGCAAGTATCATAGTTCGGTTGTGGCATTGATTTATTTGCGTTAATACAAGGAGGGCGCGGTGGGACCTTTAGGTGTAGGGAGCTGTGCAGGGCCCTCATCACTCAGGTGCCAGCCTTGGAGCATACCTTGCCTCCATTTAGCTAGCGAATGAGAGAACTACTTAACGGATTTAGATCAGGGTTTCCTCTATAATTTGCTTGAACATTCTGGTTGATTTTGCGACTCTCTCATCGCGCTATTATAGTTCGGTTGCAGCACCGATTTTTTCGTGTTAATATGAGGAGGGCGTGGCGGGACCTCAGGAGTAGAGAGCCAGGAGGGGCCATCTTCACTCATGCTCCAGCCTCCGTTCAAGTCGCTCTACCTCTCGCCACGTGTTGGAGTGTACCTTGCATCCGCTTAGCTAGCGATACCTGTTTGTTCAGCAAACATTATCATCTACAGACATAACGTGACATTTTTGAGAGAGAGATCAGAGCTATGTCTCATTGGCAGAGATATCATGGCCATGTGCTTTTTCTCCCCACATGGGGGACGCTTTCCAATGTTGGTGCCAACATTTAATGTTGGAGCGCACCTACCTTCCACTTGTCCAGAATTACATTTTTTTATTGATATTTAAAGCTTGTCCTGTTTCACTGCTATGTGAGTGGAGACGCGGGGAATGGCTAGTAAAGTATAAAGGAAATATCTGATAAACATGGGAGATAATGCCACTCAGCTTTAGGCGTTCAGATGGCTTAAGATCGAGTTAGAGCAACAAAGATGGTCTCTTCTGTAGTCAATTTATAATGGTGACAGTTCTCCCTCATGCAGTTTGGATGTTGATCCCCGGTGTCCACAAAGTCACATATAACTTGTCATTGGTCAAGATGGGGCCGCTCAGTATGGTTGCTGTTCTGCTCACTCCAATCAGACTGTGGGATTACTTTGTCTTATGTGTTGTATTATTAACTTTAGGTTTCATGAGTTATGATCCCCGGATACTCATAAACATAGGATCATGAGTCACTCACCAGCTTTCTGACTCCATATTAACTGATTCGGCTTGGCCAAGTGAGTTGTTTTCGGAAAAATGGTGGCAACAACAGCAGACGTACCTGAAAGAAGCATGGAAAATCACCGAAGTGCGGAACAGGCTTAGGGCCTAAACCCACTGACCAACTCGGCCCAGTGTCCTACTAGCCAATGTCCAGTCGCTGGAGAACAAGCTGAACGACTTCAGAGAGACATTTAGGACTGCACCATCTTTTAACACACAGAGACATGGCTGACTGTGACCACACTGGCTCATGGGATTCAGCTTTCTGAATCTGTCTCGGTTTGCCATATGGTCAGAACAGAGGAGTTTGGCAAATTGAAAGGTGAGCAACAACAATTGATGTGTCAGCAGAAACATAATGGTTTTATAACACTACTGCTCATCCAATCTGGTGCCTTTGACAAATCTATATTACTAAACGTAGGTTGTATATATGCACGGATGTCAGAAGCCAGCAGCACCGAAAGCGCACACGCACATCACCTCAGCGCCCCAGAGTCAAACCCAGCGGCTTCCCAGAGTCAGTAGGTGGCGCCCAAACAACACAACACAACCTGTAAACTAAACTTCAGGTCATAATACAATCGCCACCCAAACGCAAACGCACACACCACCGCATATACAACCTTCGTTTAGTAATGTTTGTATATATGCACGGATGGCAGAGACCAGAAGCAAGCCAATGCACAATACAACCACCTCCCGAAAGCGAACGCGCATACCACCACATTTACAACCTATTGACATTGACCAGATAAATAACCAAGTGATTGGATTTGCTTCCTGGAGAAAGCCACGTCTTTCTAAGTACTAACAGTGTTGATTCTGAACACGAAACTGAGCATCTTAATTTCCCATTACAATATTTAAACACTATGAGCCCGGCTGGATTACCACAACACAATCTTAACCTTAAAGTAGGGACAATAGTCATGCTATTAGAAACCTTAATACTAAACAAGGTTTATGCAGCGGCACACGGTTGGTCATGAACAGCATGACAGAAAATGTTATTGAGGCACAAGTGCTTATGGGATCCCATACTGGCAATACTGTTTTGATTCCCAGAATTGACCTTACAAGTTCTGACTTGGAATTACCTTTTAAACTTAAACGACGCCAATTTCCCATTAAGGCTGCATTTGCCACGACGATCAACAAATCCCAAGAACAAACCATGGACGAAGTAGTTAAGTAGTAGGATCTGAGCCTGTATTTGGACGTGGACAACTTTATGTTGCCTTTTCAAGAGTCCAGCATTCATGTGACGTTAAAGTGAAGGTTTTAACTACTCCATACCAGGGAGAACTAATTCAAGGAAAGGAAACCATCTTTACCAAAACTGTTGTTTATAAGGAAATTTTGGATTAACTATTTTGAATTTACCATTTTATAAATTTTTTGTTTCCAATTTACTTCATTTAAACCTTTGCACTCCGATATGTGATTTACTTATAAGTGCAGCAACTCAAACACATTTTGGACTTAAATGATATAAAAATTACATTTCAATTTTAGTTTTAATAAATTGGTTAATTTTAGTACAAATATATTTATTTAATTAAATGAAAACTTTCCCAGGACGCTCCCACCCTCCATCATTTTTCATCCCTCCAAAGATCAGACTGAGCCGTAAGGCAAAGCTCTCAATTTACCAGTCAATCTACGTTCCTACCCTCACCTATGGTCATGAGCTATGGGTAGTGACCGAAAGAACGAGATCGCGAATACAAGCGGCTGAAATGAGTTTCCTCCGCAGGGTGTCTGGGCTTTCCCTTAAAGATAGGGTGAGGAGCTCAGTCATCCGGGAGGGGCTCAGAGTAGAGCCGCTACTCCTCCGCATTGAGAGGAGTCAGATGAGGTGGCTCGGGCATCTGATCAGAATGCCTCCTGGACGCCTCCCTGGTGAGGTGTTCCGGGCACGTCCAACCGGGAGGAGGCCCCGGGGAAGACCCAGGACACGCTGGAGGGACTATGTCTCCCGGCTGGCCTGGGAACGCCTTGGGATTCTCCCGGAAGAGCTGGAAGAAGTGGCCGGGGAGAGGGAAGTCTGGGCCTCTCTGCTTAAGCTGCTACCCCCGCGACCCGATCCCGGATTAGCGGAAGAGGATGGATGGATGGATGAAAGATCAGAGGGAACAGAAAGTGATTGCCATTCTTTGATTTGCGATTCTTTAGAGAATCGAGGGTTTACTGGTACAGTATAATCTAATCTAATCAAATTAAATGCAGACCATTTTACCTTGCCTGGGAGTTTATTTTGGTCATTGTAATTCACCTCAAGGAGACACTACTCATATGAAACTGAGTTAGACATTCAGACACCATGAGAGTGATAGCCTGAATGTTGCACTTATCATTGGTTGTACACGGCTAGTCTCAATAAGGTAATACTGAACTTTACGTGTATTGCCCATTGGGTCAGACACTGGATCACTGCTATACCCTGTACAGCTATAAAGCACAGTTGCTTCCTCCCTTGGGAAAACTGAACCATTCCGCCATCTTTCTTATGCCTAGATACAAAACACAAAAAGCAGGAAGCTGCAGTCATTTGTGAAGTCGTGCGTTGGACAGACCAATCAGAGACCTCTCTCCAAAACGTTCTGGGTGACATGTTGAAGCAGATTGACGTGGCACAGGCACCCTCAACCCCAAAGAAGACACACAGAGTCTCAAGACAAGTGGTATAATCAAGATTTATTGCATGATATACAAATGACTCAGTTCCAAAAGGACTGAGAAAACAACTGAAAGAAACTTATATTTTTTACAATTCTTAACATTATTAAGTCATCATTCACCCTCATCTGACTCCTCAATACGCCACGGCTCAAGATCTGCCCCTAATTAATTCCACCATTATCTCTCAGCTGGGTTTGCCTCGAACTTTTTGCTGTCCATCATACAGTATCTGTCTGACAAGGCCTACCTGTACTCCTTTCTATCCCAGCTCTCGGTACAATTATTTACAACCCAAGAGTTCACATTTCCTGTCTAAGCAAGGGGCCCATCTCTTCTCAGCTCTCTGGCATGTCTAATCTTTAACTTGTGAGATAATGGTGGTTTCTGGCTTAGACAGGGTAATATAAAATATACAGGCATGAGCCTTTTAACTCCTAATTCTTTCATCTTAATGCTTAATAAAATATAGTGTCTACTTTTCTCATCTGCTCATAATATATTTCTAGTGCATGGAGATTACTAATTTCAAGAATACATTATCTATAGACGCTGGCTGGGAAACACAGCTCTGATGACATCAGTGTGTTTACAAATGATGTGATATGCATTGTTGGATATCTCGTGTACGAGACAATACTGAAATTCATCATCAGGTCTTACCTAAACCAGACACTTTGGTTGGATAAATTGATTTGTGACCCACTAAACGCATGCACCGCTATGTACAACTCAAGACCTGAGACTGGGAATATGGACAATTACAAAGCCGCCTTGTACAAACCTAAATCCGCTAAGCGATGATATGGGGAAAAAGTGAGAGTAATTTGAGCAGTCCTATCCTAGATGTGTCTTGCATTTAGTAAGGTCTGCAAATAATAACAGACAGAGAGGGAGGGGATCAATAGGGTGGGGATCGGAGGGTGTTGGTCATAAAGTCTTATTTATTATTTGCAAGTCCTTCTAATTTGCTAGTCCAAGTGTCTGTTAATGGCGTTATCATCGGAGAGCCACGATTCAGCCAGTTTTCTGGCTTTTTTAGTATTAGCCTTGAATTTTACTTGCACTGAGTCCCATTTAAATGTGCCCCCCTCACTGTCCCTAAATTCACCTACCCTATTTGCTATATATTGCCTTGGATTCCTGTATGTCTAATCATTTTTCTCTGATGATGACTCCTGATAGGAGTTGAAAGCTTAGGAATAAAAAATTATTTTAAGATGTGTGATTAATTTTCTCCCTTTGTTCATTTTCAGAAGCAAATATGCAAACCGTATCACAGACCTTTGCTTCCATATTGTACTCTATGTATAATCAGCATGTGACAAATACAATTTGACTTAACTTGAAAATGCATTGATAAATCAAAGCAAAAAAAGGATATTGGGATCTGGAGCAAGATCATGTTTGTATCAGATAAAACCCCAAAGGTTGATGACATAACCTGCTATACATCTCCCTAGATTCAACTAAACAGTGGGCTGCTATTCTTCCTTGGTGCCAAAAGCCCACTAAAGGTGGGGAGAGGACTGGAACTGATGTGTCAAGACGTCCCAAATGTGCTCTGACTGAAGCAGGTTTGGACACCCTGCTGACCTCAAAATGGATAGAATGTCAAGTAGAAATTTCAAGGAAATGAACATTAAAAATGGTCCAAGTGTCCCTTCCTCTTCATGTAATGGATAGCAGGGTCTATTTGATGTACTGTAAAGTAGTCAGGCAGGCCCTCACAAACAACACAGGCTACTAGGAAAGTATTTCAATGGCATACTTGTTGGGAATGCTGTCCAAACTTCATTTATTTTCCACTCGGCTGCATGTGAGTGCAACCAGAGCCGTCTTAACGCATGGGCACACTGGGCAGTTGCCCGGGTACCCCACGAGCATAGGGGGGGATGTTTTTTCTGATGCCTATGTATGTTTCTGTTTTGCTATCAAAACACGGGCCCCAGTGCTCTACTTTGCCCGGGGTCCTATGATGCTGTTAAGATGGCCCTGAGTGCAGCCTCACTGGACTAATCAGTAATGATAACCTATTGCCAGTTCAAACTTCTCCATTTCAGATACCATCAACAACGGGAAGTGGACTTTGCAATGAATGTCATTAGTCTACAGTTTCAGAAATTATCCAACGATCCACTGTTATTATTGAAAAGTTAATGTAGTGTCCCCTGGGACAATATGTTAAACGATTCATAGGTCATCTATGTGGGCAATATGGCGTAACAGCTAAGGACTCCAAACCACACAAAATCCTTCCACAAACCCTGAGAGAGTCACTTAATCAGTCCCTATTCTAGATGAGAACAGTAGTAATGGATGGATTTATACTTGTAAAGTGCCTCATTATGGCATTTGAAAGGTCCTTTGTAAAATAACGTTTGATTATTTGAAGTGATGTTCCTCTGAGACTTACAGATTCATTGGTAGTTGGTATAAGAACGCTTAAAAACCACCCAGCTTGATGGTGCCCAGTTGATTAGCCCTAATTGGGCTGATGTATGACTGAGTGGTTGCGATGTTCTTGCTAGGCTGCAGAGCAGGTACAGGCGCCCCAGGGTCACCAGGGACCCTTAGCCACGCCTGGTTATCACATGTTTATGGTGAGCCCTCTGGTGGAAGTCATAAATATGCAAAGCTAATCATTTGTTTATCTCTCAATACTTATTTCCCATACTGGTTTTAATGCAAATTAAAAACAGCTTGTGGGTTACTCCAAATTTATACAAACATCTAGCAGATTGTACGGCATTTGTGGTCTAGTTAAGTGTGTTTAAAATTCTACATTTGAATGTTTTTCTTACTGATTTTCAGTTTTATTCTACAGAAATATTGCTGTATGTTCACAACCTGTTATTTAAAATGAAGTTCTTTGATGGGAACACAGGAGTGCAGATACAGCAAAAACTGATTACTACATTCTGATTACATTCATTAACTTTCATATTGTTAGTGAAGTTAAAAAAACATTGAAATCTCTCTTCATCTTCCAAAGGCTGGTAAAGGGTCAAATGTGATTGAACCAATCTAAAGTACTGTAATGACCACTGGATACAATGAAGATCTAAAGATCTGACCAGAGATGTGCTTCCAGATGTACCAGATACTTTAGTGTCTTCAGATAGAACACAGACATGGACACATTTGGTGGTCTCCTTACAGTGCATTGAAAAAGTGCTGTATGACTGCAGCAAAGTGATGAAATGACAAGAAGATGTCCCCTGTGTACCTGAATGCTTTTGATAAGTCATCGAGTAAAGCAAAGCGAGTGTGACAGGAGATTAGGCATCTACAAGCAGTCTACAAAGATATTCTAAAATGACCAGGGGCCTCATGCATAACGGCGTGCGTAAAATTCACACTATAACATGGAGTATGGAGAAAAGCGGAAATGAGCTTACGCACAAAAAAATCCAGATGCATAAATCTGTGCATACGCCAACTTCCACATTCTTCCACTACATAAATCCCGGTCAGCGTGAAAAGTAACACACGTGCACGCACCTGCTGTCCTGCCCCAACTCCTCCCAGAATTACACCTCTTTGAATATGCAAATCAATATAAATCGCCCTTAAGCTCAGCCTTCTGTGAAAAGGCAATGGCAAAAGCAAGAGGGAAAATAGAAGAATTTCAGCGAATACCAAGTGGAGGGAAAGAAAAACGTTTTATTTGTTGGTTTAAACAGTGATATAATCAACAAAAGGAAGTTGATCGAGTGACATAGCGTGTCGGAGAAACTCGAAAGCTCACGTTCACAAAGTTGCACAGTGCCCGAAATAAAAAGGAAGCTGTCAGATATCAAAGTTGCCGTGAAAAGGCGAGTCGTAGTCCACCGTCTGAGTGTCATGTGAAAGCTTATTAGGGTACAGAGAAAAAAATAGACACACAGTGGGAAAAAAGCACGAAATGTCAACTTTAATCTCTAAATTTCCACTTTAATCATGTACTTTATTTTGTCATTAAAGTAGAACATCATAAACTTCATCTTAAAATCGTTTAATTTACGAGTTTCTTAATCCCATCGTAACTAAAGTAGCACATTAAATGCTTTGTTTTGTATTTGATCTTCTATGTGCTCTATGTGAGTGAATCACTACGTACTTCCGGGCTTTCTCTTACTCCGACAGGACACAGAATCCATTACATTTGTGATATTACAGCTCTCTGAATAATTAAAATACTGAGATGTATACGTGATATCATTTTCATGATGATAGGAGTTAAAGCATGTTAATAAACATGGGAACACGGTGGTGCAGTGATTGTTCATGTCTCACGCAAGATGCTTGCTGCGCCGTGCACGACTTTCGATGAAATTCTTTATTGTAGCAGTACTGTCTCATTCAAACTTACTAACTACCAATTCCTGTCCTTACTTTTCTTTCTCCAAATACCCAATCGCCACACAATCAGCTCTTTAATAGACGTTAAGCCATCTGTAAGCTGAGAACACCCCTTCTTCAAAACTTTTAAGGAACCTCGAAATATCTTCGTGGTACATGTTTAATTATTGTATCCATCTATCCTTCCAGTGTCGTGTTAGCACCAACAACAATCCATGAACAGAGTGCCAGCGGCTCGCTAGCACTGCGGCACCATTTAGTTAAAGTTTTATCTGTATAATATAATAAACATATTTTGCTGTATTTCATCTTAAAAATGATATAGTCATAATATGTAAATATGTGCTTTATAAAGTGTCTCAGGTTGTGCAATATTATAACTGTAGTGCAAGTTTACAGTGAGGTGATTGTACTAATAAGTACAGACAGTTCTACAAGGAACACTCGATGGACTGATTGAGTGCGTTTAGAGTTCTTGGGATGAAACTGTTTCTGAACCGTGAGGTCCGTACAGGAAAGGCTCTGAAGCGTTTGTCATATGAGAGCAGTTCAATACTCAGCATGGCTGAGGCAGCTGTGCTTGATGCTGTATACCGATAATTCTTTTTCTGATCAGCTGCTGTACAGCTGCGATTCACACTTAGATACACTGATATAAATACTCCGAGTGGTACAGTGAGAGTAATATGGAAAATGATGATCCGATGTGGGATCCGAGGTGCAGTGAGAGTAACAACACTAAAGCAGCTATGGTATTTGGAATAGTTTGACCATTCTGTGGACCATTATATTGTTACAGGTTAATTACAATCAGATGCCTTAAACTAATAAACAATATGCGGTTAATTTCAGTGTATTTATAAAGCCGCGTCAGGGATGTGGATCTAAAAAAGAAAGGATAACCACACAGGAACAGCAGCACTGCTTTGACGCTGGGTGCCGCCAGTCTGCAAAACCGAGCAGAAAACTTGTGTACTACAGGGTATGAGCTACCGTGGAAATGTGCGTGGCTTTATGCCAAGTTTAGGTTTCATACATCGCGATTTGAATGTGAAAACGTTCTTACGCAACATTTTTGTGCGTACACACCGTTTATAAATGAGGTCACTGGACACATTTGTTGGTATCCCTAGAAAAGATCATAAATAACTGGATTTGAATGCTTTGTCAAACTAGCTATTTTCTTTAATTTGTATCACACATGTCTCCAATAAGACATTCAGTCGATTTAAATCGAGAAAAGCAGTTACTCCGCTGTTTGGTGTAATTGTGTGTCTCACACTGAACATGGACCAGAGAAAGCAAAGGAGGAAGTTTATAGACAAGCATGTTAAAGGCAGAGGCTGGAAGACCATCTCCAAGCAACTTGATGATCCTGTGACAACAGTTGCAAATATTATTAAGAAGTGTGATGTCCATTGGACTGTATGGGACCTCCATGGACACGACTGCAAGGGGAAAATCAACCCCAGAATGGAAAGACGAATAGTGAGAATGGCAAACAAAAAGCCAAGAACAACTTCCAAAGAGATACAAGCTAAACGCTAAGGTCACGGTCCATCAGTGTCTGAACGCACCATCTGTTGGTTTTTGAGTGACTGTGGACTCAATGGAAGAAGACCCAGGAGGACTCCACATAAAGAACCCAGACTGAAATTTGCTAAAATGCATATTATTAAGGCATAATGCTTCTGGGAGAATCATCTGGGAGTCACATCAGCTCTATGTACATTGACGAAAAAATGAAAAATGAAGGTGTCAAAGTAAAGAACACCATACCTACTGTGAAATATGGAGGGAGCTTGGTTATGTTTTGGGGCTGCTTTGTTGCATCTGGCACAGGATGACTTGTGTTTGTGAAGGGAACAATGAAATCTCAGGACTGTCAAGACATTCTGGAGCAAAACGTACTGTGAAATGTCAGAAAGCTCTGTCTCAATCACAGGTAATAAATCTTCCAACAGGATAATGAGCCAAAGTACACAGCTAAAAGCCTCCAAACATGGCTAAGAATTAAACATTGAACTATTCTGAAGTAGCCTTCTATGAACCCCATTTTGAATCCTACTGAACATCTATGGAAAGAACTGACACATGCAGTCTGCAGAAGACCCCCTTCAAACCTGACACAGCTGGAGCAGTTTACTCAAGACAAGTGGGCCAAACTACCTGTAGACACGTGCAGAAGTCTCATGGAGAATGCCTGGAATTGCTTGTTTGCTGTGATTGCCTGTGAAGGATGTGCAACCCAATATTAGGTTAATGGGTCTCATTGTTTTTGTCCATTCCATTTTCATTTGCGTTATTATTTGAAATATTCTGTTGAATTAAAACTCTAAAGGAAAATCTGATTTTGGTTAAACATGGAATCAACAAAGATGGCTGCCAATTATGTTTGTTGGTTTCAAGTTATTTCAGAGGCAATTTTGGGTT
Source organism: Polypterus bichir lapradei (assembly GCA_026402145.1). Taxonomy (NCBI): domain Eukaryota; kingdom Metazoa; phylum Chordata; class Cladistia; order Polypteriformes; family Polypteridae; genus Polypterus; species Polypterus bichir. The sequence goes on from JANRMT010062822.1 coordinate 39,748,984, forward strand.
CCTCTTTGTCGTGGTGGGGTACCAATAAATTTGTCCACGTCTATTAGTCCATGACCATGTTTTAAATGGCCAAAAGTATGTGGGCACCCCTCCAAATTAATGAGTTTAGGAGTTCCGGTGCCACCCATTGTCAACAGGTGTGTAAATCCAGGCAGAAGGACATGCAACCTCCACTGAAAAACTTGACTTAATGTGTAAAATATCCTTGACCTTGACAGGTGGCACTTGTGACAAGATGGCTGATACCAATTGTTTCATCTGGAAGTGGTCATAAAGTTTTGGCTCCCTAAATAAATACAAATAACAAACATAATAAGTCTAGAATTAGAAAAAACAACTTTATTATACTGTCATTGAGATGTTCCAGCTGTAAAAAGGTTGAAAAAAAAGATTTGAACTACATAATGAAATTTTATGTGCGTTAATTAGCAGCAAAAACTGGTCACTAGTTAAGAAAATATTAGAATAAAAACCTGCAGCCACTGTGGCCCTCCAGAACCGGAGTTGGGGACCCCTGCTCTAGAGGTATTGAGAACTACAGAAAGAGAAAGACTGCTGCATAAAAATGAGTTCTACAATTTTTGTGCAAAATTAAAATAGCAAAGTGACATGGTAGAACAGTGGGAAGCACGGATCAACCACCATGGGTATGAATCCCACACCTGGCTGGTGTTTTCCTGTTCTCACAGTGTCTATGCACCTTGTACCGTGACACGTTACTCTCGTAGACAGCATTAAAATTACGAATCTGTGATTTGTTCCATAGTAGCCTCTCCAGGTATGAGTTTTAATTCTCACATATTCCCAAAGAGCTGTTTGTTGACCTAATTGGTCATTCCAAATTGGCATAGTGCAGGTGCGGACCACGAAATGAACTGGTCCCCTTTTGAATGCTGGTTGCTGCCTTGTGCCTGATGCAGCTTTGATAGGCTCTGCTCATTCAACCCTGAACTAGATTAAGTCATTTTGAGAATATTGTGTTACGGCTAAACAAGACGTGGTCCTCTCCTCTAGCAGCCTTCTATTAAGGGTATCTTAAGGACTCTATATAACATTTCAAAAGAATCACCTCAGAACATTAATGCAGTAAGACAGTCCATTTTTCTATCCATTTTCACTCTGCAGTTTCTAGTTAAGTTTGCAGCAGCAAGGAGCCAAGGAGGCGGGCTCCAGTCACGTTTCCCAGGTAACAGTCTCCATCTCTTCCAGGGATCTTCTTGCGTTCCTAGAGCCGCTGTGGATTTTAATCCCTCTGGTGTGTCCCAGGTCTGAGCGCGGAGTGTTTCCCTTCACAAGGCTGAGGCACTGAGTCAGTCTCCTCACTAGGGGCCCAAAAAAACCTCGTCAGACACCTCTGCGTCCATGGCTGCTTTAGTCCAGCGCTGTCCTGGACTGACAGATACATTACAGCTTGTTGGCCCTAAGGTGATTTTCAGGCTGAGTTAACATTAACCTAACATAATATTCACAAAACTGCTCCATCCAGTTCAGGGTCACAGGGGACCATGGCCTATCTTAGCAGCTTCAGATGCAAGGTGAGAGACAGTCTTTCACAAGGACTCCATTGCATGGCCTACTAGCACAGGGCCAATTTAGAGTAATCCATTTAGGGACACTTTTGGCCAGAGCCTAACTCTGGAGCATTGGGCACAAGGGAGGAACAATCCCTGCATAGGTTGCCAGTCATTGTAGGGCAGCCCCATGCACAATTTAACATTGATACTCACAAATGGCTAATTTGGCACTGCCAATTAACCTAACCTACACAATTTTTGAAGAAGTCGGGAAAAACTCATGTGTATGGAGGAATTAAATGAATAACCTTAACCCTAATAAAATTAACCCTAACTCTAACCAAATTAAATAAATAAATTAAAAAAATGTATTATGAAATGGCATAAGAAAGAAAGAATAAAAAAATTAGATGTAAGGTGTGGTGGGGCGAATGATGAGATAAGGTGAATACAAGAACAATTGGTGTGCCAACCGGGAAAAACCCTGATAAATTCTAACAAAAACAAAAATAAATTGTAGATGCCACAGGGACGGGACAGGCATAACTGGCCAGAAGAGGGGATGATTCCTTACCCAGATGGGAGGCTTTGGTAGGCAGACAGGCATCCTATATACATGTATTTTTTAACTTGCCTATTTATGTGTTTATGTATATAAAGAACTTTTGTAAAAAGCCAAATTTTATCCTGGGGGCAAATAAAGATCTATCTGGAGCACAGGCAGGTGAAGAGATTTGCTCAGGGTCACAAAGTATCAGTAGCAGAATTTGAACACACAACCTCAGGGTTTGAAGCCCAAAGTCTTTACCACCACACCACACTGAATGAAACTTTTTCTATTGTTCCTTAAATGGAAAAATGTAGTTCTTGCAATATGGTTAATGTGCAGTTTAAAGTTTAGCTCCGAGTCCATGATAACACCTCAAACACAGTAGTATTTGACACATTTTTGAAAATACTGCTGTCCCATAGGTTGTCAACCATCCCTTCACAAATCACTCATTATACTCTGCCCACCCAGACCCTGAATTCAGTTACATTTGTTTGATAATAAATGGATGGATGGATGGATGGATGGGTGGATGGATGGACAAGTCATTAATTGGGCAAGCTGTGGTCAAACTCTTACAGAGATCAGAACTCAAGGATTCCATCGATTACCAGTCACCACTGACTTGCACCCCCAGCCATCCCAGTAAAGCGTTACACTATGCAGTCACAGCAAGAAGAAAAAAGTAATGATTTAAGCATTTGTGTAAACCTTAGCTGTTCTCTATACATTTTTAGGCAAGTAAAACTGAAAGTGCTGACCACCTGGGCCTATTTATCTTTTAACAGGATGTGACAAATTGCAAAGCCACGCTTTAAAGGCTGCGTCGCTCTCGCCAAATGCTTTACCCTGCATTTGAAGGCCTCTCTCCAGTCTCCATGTGCGGCTTTCTGAAGGCCTCATGACAGTCCTCTCCAGCTCACAGTAAAAAAGGCAGTGACCCAAGATGACCCCCCCTTCCACTCCCCCCCTTCACTGCAAGGCCTCCTATAATGGAGGAGGAAATGAGTTTAATTTTTTTTTTCCTTCTCCTGACACAGGATGTAAACAGGAGGCCAGATGTTACTACAAAGGTGCTCTTCTATGTTGACAGTTAATGGTAATTAGAACATCCTACCACTTAGGGTCCCAGCGCAATTAAGCCTCCTGTGCATGTGGTTAACGTGGGGCTGGCTGGCAGTGTCCCTCCTCACAGAAAGATGTGCTTTTTAGTCGATTTCACAGAATAAAAAAGCTTTTAGCTCATTTTATGTTTTACATATTATGCATTTTGCAAACTGGTAATAGGCCCTTTCATGTATACTAAATAAATTCTCAATTTGGATGAAGCTGATAATATTCTGGTATTTTTTGCAACATTTCTTTACTCTGCTATTAACTATCCATTACAGTGGTCAACAAAGCAAAATGTCCCTTTTTTGTATTGCAAGGGTGAAAATACTAGAATCTCATAGTAGTGCAGCAACCCCGAGAAAGACACACTCTTTGGGAAGCTAGAGACAATCAGAGGGAACGGGGATCCCAAAGAAGCCAGCTATATAAGTGACCCCATGCAGTGGCGTAGCTAGGGGGTCAAGGGGGGACATCTGTCCCCGGGTGCAGCATCCTGGGGGCGCCAAATTGATGTTACAAAATTTTAGAATGAAATGTTTTCCATTCTTAAATGCACTAAAAAGTAAATAAAAAACATTTGCATACTCAGTCCATCACTCCATCAGTATGAGGATATCTTTTTCCTATGTTTTTTGTCTCTTTCTGATTTCGAAGCACGTATTAGTTCTATATACCCAACAGACAATAATTTATCCCCTCCACTACTCTAACATGCTTGACTCCCACCCAGAAACATTTTTGACATTATTAAACAGGTCGCGCGACTGACATGAGGCGTTAGTGTGTCATTGTCTAAGTTGTTGCAAATGCCATTTCTGTGTGCCAAGTGATTTGTGTTTATGTGTTTGATAGAAAATTGATTGCGCTGTGGGGAAGTATTCTAGTAGATTTTGATGAATCTCGATGTTTTAGACCTCCCTAAGTCCAAAAATACCATTTTTGGAATTATATCTTAAAACATAAGTAACATGATAATTATAATTGAATACTAACCCTCACCTATTCTGTTTCTGTTCTCGGTACTCAAATGTGGCAATTGGTGCCACGGCCCACCTGCCAAGTTGTTTGCCTGCCTATGGTAAAGTCATCCCTGACGGAGGATCACAGGAATCATGGGAAAGATGGGGCCCTTTCATCGGATTGGCTGGCCGAGCAACGTTTCAGCTGTGGAATGGCCAAATGGGGAGGCAGCTTGACGGATGAGGTCTCCAGGACTCTAAAAATATCCAAATCTTATTATGGGATATCATCTACAGTTAAATTCTGCTCCGTGCTTCTAAAATTTGTATTATTATGCTGTATTAAGGATTTGTTCTGTTCTGTGTATTGTATTGTATTGACCCCCTTCTTTTGACACCCACTGCACGCCCAACCTACCTAGAAAGGGGTCTCTCTTTGAACTGCCTTCCCAAGGTTTCTTCCATTTTTCCCTACAAGGTTTTTTTTGGGAGTTTTTCCTTGTCTTCTTAGAGAGTCAAGGCTGGGGGGCTGTCAAGAGGCAGGGCCTGTTAAAGCCCATTGTGGCACTTCCTGTGTGATTTTGGGCTATACAAAAATAAACTGTATTGTATTGTATTGTATATCTGTATGTCTGTTTGTGTGTGTGTGTCTATGTAAACATGATAACTTGAGTACTCTTTCACTTTGGTCAACCAAATTTTGCATACAAGTATTAGGTACAAAACGTAGATTTCTTTCAACTTTTAAGCTATTTCCACTAACCGGAAGTGGTATTTTACCTTTTGTTCATGCAGCTGCAGAGTCGATTTATCCAACTTTACTTTTATAATAATTGTTCAATATATTACTAATTTGATTTGATTTGTTGTTGATGGTTTTTTAATGTACATAATGTAAAAATATAATCATTGTCTTGTAGTTTACTCCTCAAATATCCATCCCCATATCTCAGCATATTCTCCCCGTGTCTGTGTGTATTTCCTCCAGGTGCTCCACTTTACTTCCCACAGTCCAAAGACATGTAGGTTAGATGAATTAGTAATGCTAATTTGGCTGGGTGTAGACGTTCGCCCTGCAATGGACTGGCACCCTCTCCAGGGTTGGTTCCTGCTTTGTGCCCAATGCTAGCTGGGACAGGCTCCATTACCCCTTGTGACCCTTGTCTGGCTTAAACTGACTAGAAAATGACACGATATATCATGCACTTAGCATCAAAATTCTCTGGAATATGAAAGGAAATTCCTTTGTCAACTGGCCATACTTCAACAATTTATTCTTCATCTTATAGACAGATATTGCCGGCTTCTATTTATATTAATCAATTTCAGACCACTTTTGTTTCTTTGTGTGTATAAGCAAATCTGTGCCTTTATGTGTACTTATTCTGTATGTAATATAAGTAAGAACATAAGAAATATGACCACTGAGAGGGGACCATTCAGTCCATCAAGCTTGTCTGTTTAGCTAATACCTAAGCTGTCTCAATATCTCATGCAGATTCTTCTTAAAGGTTGTCGAGTTTTCCGCTTCAGCTCCATGTCTCGGTAGTTTGTTCCAGAGTCCCACAGCTCTTTGTGTGAGGAGGTGCCTCCTACCTTCAGTCCTAAATGCACCTCTCCTTAATTTCCACTGGTGTCCTTGACTATGTACGTAATTCACCATTAAGATGAAATAATTCTGCCGGATCTACTACTGTACATCTATGGGGACTGGTGCCTACCCTGACAGTACTGACCTTACCAGTGGGGAACAATGCTGCCATTATTATTATTATTATTATTATTATTATTATTATTATTATTATTAT
>JANRMT010062822.1:39754937-39799000 GCA_026402145.1 Polypterus bichir lapradei
TTATTATTATTATTATTATTATTATTATTATTATTATTATTATTATTGTAAGAGCCATTTTCTAGTTATTTAAGTTATATTAAATGTTTGCCTATATATTAGAGCATAGTTATGGGAGGTTGTTATAACTCCCAAAACCTAAATTGAATTGGTATATTCTGACTATAGATTAGTCTCAGTTAGTGACCTGCCTTGCCATGTGTAAGGTATGGAGGGCACACAGTTTTAAACCATGCCTTACGTGCCCAATAGCATGAAAGTTAATGTGCTCTATTGAACGTGCAGTGATGTACGTTTATAGCATACGGAAGGAGAAGTAAAGCATCTTTAAGTATAGCAACAACTGAAGTTTGACAGGAAAAGCTAAATTTACAGAAGAGACATTATTTCCAATTTTTGTTGCCTTTTATTCTGCTTGTGTAAGAACCCCTTTTCTTTATTCTTGTGTGGACTGCTTGCTTTGAAGCACTAAATACATTACGATTTATTCTTGTATAGCCCAAAATCACACAAGGAGTGCCGCAATGGGCTTTAACAGGCCTTGCCTCTTGACAGCCCCCCAGCCTTGACTCTCTAAGAAGACAAGAAAAAACTCCCAAAAAAAACCCTTGTAGGGAAAAAAATGGAAGAAACCTCGGGAAAGGCAGTTCAAAGAGAGACCCCTTACCAGGTAGGTTGGGCGTGCAGTGGGTGTCAAAAAGAAGGTAGTCAATACAATTACAATACACAGAACAGAACAAATCCTCAATACAGTATAAAAATAAAAATTTTACAAGTACGGAGCAGAATTAACAATAGATCTTTTAAAACAAACTTTTAGACTGAGAGATTTCTTTCATCACAAGTTTGACCCGTGTTTAATCCTGCCTTGCGCACCAGCGACTACAATTATTATTATTATTATTATTATTATTATTATTATTATTATTATTATTATTATTATTATGTAGGTTAGAGGAACATTATGTTGTTCTTAGTTTCCTTTTTCTCATCATCATTGCCTCTATTATTATCATTATTATTATTACCTCTTGTTTTCTTGATAATCTGGGTAGAAAATGGTTTAGCCTGTTGTTCCAGTATACTATTAAGTTGAGATGAAGGTTATTTTCATTTTCATATTCTTCTGTTTTTCATACTCATCCTTTTCATCATCATTCTTATTATTATTGTCTTCACTACACCCAATGAAAAATGGAGAATAGGAAGGTGTAATAAGAAATAATTGAACTCGTCAAAAATCTGTGGTGCTGTCTTGCTACCCCATTAAATGGTGATTTTTTCAGAAATAAAATGTAGGAAAAAAGATTATAAAATGATGGGGCTTTTTAAGCAACAGCTCTTCGGTTTAGTGTTGTTCTCGTGAGGATCCTTCCTTTGTGCGGATATTCCTAGAATAAAGACCAACTTCTGCTCAGCATGCTTCTTATATACACAGGGAACTGGAAAGGGTAGGACCTCAGTGGTGGGGCAGAAGTGACCTTCCAGTCCAGTTCTTACCTTTTCCTCCTCCATTGTAAAAGGGGAAAAGGAAAAGGCAGTTACCAAATGTGTAACCTCTATATGTGTTCTTGTTATTTTGAATTTATCAGAGGCTGTGGGCAGGCAGCATTGGATGCAATGCAGGAACCACCTTTAATATGGCCTCCACTGCATGGGCCTACTTATGCTCACACTTACAATGGGCCAATTTAGTGTCACCCATTCAGGGTCACAGGTTACCGCAGGTTAGCCCTCTAGCACTGGGGATAAGACAGCAGTAAGCACTAAACAGAAAGCAGCTTACTGCAGGATGCACACCCACAAAACAGCACTCACAATTTGGAAGTACCGATCCATCCCACCATCATGTCTTTCAGGATCCGGTAAGGAAATTTAACTAACAATGCAGACATTATTATTATTATTATTATTATAAGAATAGCAAAGTTATAATATGATTAATTTCTTCTTTGAACCAACTTACGTCAACAAGAGAACATGCAGTACTGTAAACAGCTTGGCTAGAAAGCAGGATTTGGATTTAGTTACGAGTCGGTATTAGGGTACACTCATGCAGTAAGACACTCGATCTCACACTTGGCCAAAATAAAGTCACAAACTGATCCTGATCTACATGCCTTTGTGAGAAAAACTAGAGCCACCAATGAAAAACTATAATTACACTCCTTATAGATGGTGACCAGGCCAGTATTCAGACCCATCACCAGGTGTTTTGAGATCACAGTGCTGACCACTGCCCTGCCCTGCTGCCTCCCCCAATACAATTTTTGTTTATTCTCTTCACACAGTTGGCATCTTCTCTTTGTATCCGTGTGGTCTCCTCAGAGACCAATGGACTGTTATTACAGACTCGTGCCTAAGGCAGACAGTAAATCTTTATTTTATAAAGTATCTTTGAAAAACAACTAGAAAAAGTCATTTTCTACAGCTATTCATTTCAAAAGTATAAGATTAAAAGATATGAAAAAAGCCCAAGTGGCATTGCACACCATTCCCTGGTCAGCTTGGGAACATGGAACAAACAGAGGCAAGGTCATAGAAAACATTATGGCTATAATGTGCTTTTATTTTTAGCATGTATACTTCACGCCCACGCACACCACTGCAGGTGTCGGAAACAGAGGGAGCTGAAGTGTGCCTTAAGCTCGAAACATTAAAACACCCAAGAGCCCAGTGCATGATGAGGACCTGTAGATCAAGTGTGCTAGACTAACCAGAGGGGGTGCTTGTCTTCTTTCCCAATTCATTTGAACAAGAACAGCTCTCATTTTCCATATCTTTGTGCCTTTGCTCTTGTCCTCGTGCAGTAGTGCTACCTGGATGCCATCCTTTTTGTAGTGGTTCCTTATGTGAGGTTGCTACAGCCATGTTGAAGCAAGGCTCCTTAAACATTTGCACCATGAGATCCATGTGAATAAAGGAGAAAAGGAGACTGGACTGTTCTTGGAGATGCTGGTAATAGTCTTTCAGCCTCACAAACTGCAGTCTGCCAGATAGGTCAGGTCAGGTTGGGGAGCATGCACTGGTACACACCCACCACACAACGAAACAGCTCCGGATCCAAGCAACCCCTTAGGCAGACATGCGGTCCAGTCCCACTCTCTAGAAATAACAACAACAACAACATTTATTTATATAGCACATTTTCATACAAAAAAGTAGCTCAAAGTGCTTTACATAATGAAGAAAAATGAAAGACAAAATAAGAAATTAAAATAAGACAACATTAGTTAACATAGAAAAAGAGTAAGATCCGATGGCCAGGGAGGACAGAAAAAACAAAAAAAAACTCCAGACGGCTGGAGAAAAAAATAAAATCTGCAGGGGTTCCAGGCCACGAGACCGCCCAGTCCCCTCTGGGCATTCTACCTAACATAAATGAAATAGTCCTCTTTGTATTTAGGGTTCTCATGGACGCACTTGATGATGATGGTCATGAAGACTTCTGGCTTTTAATCCGTCACTGTTGGAACATCACGGTGCTTTGAGTAGATGGTGGCGGTGCAAGCCACCACCAAAAGGACACCGGAAAAAGAAACAGAAGAGAGAGTAGGGGTAGTACAGATTTTAGAGCCACCATGAATAGTTATTATAATGAATTGGATATACAGAGTATCAGGATTAAATTACAGTGAAGTTAGGAGAAGGCCATGTTAAAATAATGTGTTTTCAGCAGTTTTTTGAAGCGCTCCACTGTATTAGCCTGGCGAATTCCTATTGGCAGACTATTCCAGATTTTAGGTGCATAACAGCAGAAGGCCGCTTCACCACTTCTTTTAAGTTTTGCTCACCAGCCACGCGGGTCCTCATCAATGAGGATCCTGTAAGATGGATCAGCCCTCGGGAAATCGTGCCACATGGCCGTAGTGCGTAACTGAAGTTCCCTCAGAATGCAGGTAAAGTGCCTTACTCAGGACTCCATGAGCAACTGCATGTTCAACACAAAGTCAGACCAGCAGTACCCAAAGATTCTCCGGAGACACAGTACTGAAGGAGTCCAGTCTTCGTCTCAGGTCACTGGATCCATGTCTCGCAACCATACAGCAAAACAGGAAACATCAAGACTCTAAAGGCTTGGACCTTCTAGATGCCCCACAGCTGCTGGACCCCACGACCCTGACCAACACACCCTTGACAAACCCCAGAATCAACTGGGAAAAACACAGAGGTTCGGCCTCCACTCTGCACAGCACTCACAGAACCAGTGTACTTCTGTAAAAATTTAAATGTCCTTCTCAGGGCAAATAAAGTCCTATCTATCTATTGTAAGTGACATGGAGAATGATTTCTTACTTGACCAAGTGGACATAATAGAAGGATGGTGGGAGTGGGTTACAATTCAAAAACTGAAATCTCTCATTCTGAGAGATTTCACATCTTTTGCTGTGGTACACCGGATTGTGCTCAGGTGCATCCTGTTTGCTTTAACTCTCCTTGAGATGAGTCCACCCTGTTGCCTACTGAATTGACTGAACATCATATAGAAAGGCACAAACCCATGTATAGAAGGTGCTACAATTCAAGAATCTCTCCAAAGACCTCCCCGATCAAACTGTGTTGAGACATAGATCAGGGCAAGGGGATAAAACCATTTCTAAAGCTTTGAGTGTTCCCAGAACAACAGTGACCTCTATGGAAGAAGTTTGAAACCACCAGGACTCTTTCTAGAGTTGGCTGTCCAACCAAACTAAGCAATTAGGTGAGAAGGACTTGGGTCAGGGAGCTGACCCATTAGTCACACTAATAGAGCTTCAGAAGTCTTGTGCTAAGATGGGAGAACTTGTCAGAAGAATGACCATCTTATCAGCAATCCATCAATCTGGCAGTCATGGTAGAGTGGATAAACCCCTTCATGGAGTTGGCATTTCAAATGACTCTCAGAGCATAAGGAAAAAAAATTCTCTTGTCTGTTGGAACAAAAATTAAACTCTTTGCACAAACCTCTAAGCACAATTTCAAGTGAAGACCAAGCACTGCTCATCACCTGCCTAACACCATCCCTACAGTGAAGAATGGTGGTGGCAGCTTTATGCAATGGGAAGTGCTTGTTAGTGGCAGGGATAGGGACACTGGTCAAAATTGAGGGAAGGAAAGATGTAGCCAAATACAGAGAGGACCATGAAGAAAACCTGCTCCAGTGTGCACGCAATCTCCAACTAAAGTGATGGTTCACCTTTCAGCTCGACGATGACCAGAAGCATTCCGCCAAGACAATGCTGGAGTGACATGAGGACAAGTCTTTTAGGTGGCCCTGCCAAAGCTCAGAATTAAACCCCATGTGGAGGGACCTGAAGATGGCCGTTTACATATGCAGTCTAATGAACTTTGAGAAGATCTGCCATGGAAAATTAACTAAACCATATAGGTGGGCAAAGCTTGAAGAGAGTTACCTAAGAAGACTTGAAGCTGTAATTGCTGCCAAAAGGGTGATGTACTGGAACAGGAGTCTGAATTATTCCGTCTTTAAATTTTTATTAAATTTGCCAATCTTTCTGAAAACATGCTTTCACTTTGTCATTATGAGTTATTGGGTGTAAATAGATGGGCAAAAATGGTGAATTTATCCATTTAAAATTAAATATACTGCACAATAAAGTGTGCAGAAAGTGAAGGGGGTCTGAATACCTTTTGAAGGTGGGAGCACATACCTGTCATGTAAGCTTAACAGGACAAGGACAGACTTTCGAGTTGGATAGAAATGTAACTTTATAGAGAGACCCAATTTAGTATCACTGATGTTGGCAAAAAGTGGACAGTAAAAAGGCACGGAGTTTAGTGCTGGAGTGCAATGGCACAGAAAAAGAGAAGGGTCTTCTAAGCACTGCTAGGGTCCTACTGTGAAGGAACTCCGTATTTTTGATTCTCGGGTTTTAGATCTGAGACATCCCTTCAGTTTTCCAGTGGACTTCACATTCAAACCACTTTAAATCAAATTCAAGTAATAGAAGAGCTGTGTAGTGTTGGGTTCAAGTCAGATTGGTCATCTTCTTCTCAGACTGATGGTCTTTTTTAGCTCAAGAGGTACAGATCTACGCCATGCCAACAACCACATTAGAACGCAGAAGATGAGTGCTTTAAAAATCAAAGCTATATAATGCAAAGGATGAAAACCCCATAAAGACTTGGGGAGAAAATGCAAACTCTATAAAGATATTGACCAGTGCCCATATTCAAGAACTACTCAGAACTACCAGTACAAGGTAAAGAAATAAAGACAGCAGGATTACTGCAAAGAGGACATTAAAGTATCAATTTTCTCTCCTGAAATAAGAGCAAACATTAAAACCTAAGGTGACATGGCGGTGAGTCCAACATCCTAGATTTGAATCCTGAGCCGGGATTTTGTCATTGCGAAGTCTACACAGTTTCCCAGTGTCTGTCTGGATTTTCTTTCAGGTTTACTTCCCAAAACAATGCGGATTAGGCTAATCTGCCAGTGTTAATTGGTTGGTCTGGGTGTAACTGGCTCTGTGATTGACTGGCACCTTGTCCTGGGGTGGTTTCCTCCTTTTTCCTGATGCTGGTGGGACTGGATGGTAATGATGAACTGCATTAAGGAGGTTTGAGAATGAATGAATAAAAGAATGTGCTATACTTAAGCAGATCTAAAAGTGTTAATAAATCAGGTGGCACTCAAATGAATGTGGAGTTTACTGGTTAGCAGACCCCCAGACTCCATTGGTACTGTGTCTCTGTGGAGAATCCTTGGGTACTACTGATTTGACTTTGTGTCAAATGAGCGGTTGCTCACGGAGTCCCGAATGAGTCACATGACCTACATTGTGAGAGAGCGTCAGTCACGGCACTATGGGCATGTGGCTGGATTCCCTGAGGGTGATCTGGCTTGCAGGATTCTCATTGATGAGAACCCCAGTGGCTGGACCAGGCCACGTAACACCTGGCTGTGGCAGATAGAGAGTCATAGAGGGTGGGACTGGACCGTGTGACTGCCTGGGGGGCTACCAAACAGGATCCCAACCTGTTTCTTTGTGTGGTGGGTACGGCAACATGCTGTACCAGTGCATGTTCTCCAATCTGACCTGACCTGAGACCCCCAGTGCGTCAATGTTCACACTGCTCCTGTGGCCCTGAGGCTCTGCAATAGGCTTCATTCCACCACAGTCCATAGGTTTTGTTTTAAGTTTTAGCCAGACATGAATTAGCGCGCCCCCCTGGGGTCTCCATTTCTTAAGACCATCACCATGAACTTGTTTTATATATTTTTTTGCTTTATTTATGCAATAACTACAACAACAGCAACAACAACATTTATTTATATAGCACATTTTCATACAAAAAAATGTAGTTCAAAGTGCTTTACATAATGAAGAATAGAAAAATAAAAGACACAGTAAGAAAATAAAATAAGTCAACATTAATTAACATAGAATAAGAGTAAGGTCCGATGGCCAGGTTGGACAGAAAAAAACAAAAAAAAACTCCAGACGGCTGGAGAAAAAAAATAAAATCTGTAGGGATTCCAGACCAAGAGACCACCCAGTCCCCTCTGGGCAATCTACCTAACATAAATGAAACAGTCCTCTTTGTATTTAGGGTTCTCACGGAAGGACTTGATGATGATGGTCATGTAGACTTCTGGCTTTTAGTCCATCAATGTTGCAGCATCATGATGCTTTGAGTAGGTGGTGGTGGCGCAGGCCGCCACCACAAAGAAACCGGAAAAAGAAACAAAAGAGAGAGCAGGGGTCAGTACGTATTTTAGAGCCACCATGAATAGTTATGATAATGAATTTAACATACAGAGTATCAGGATTAAATTAAGGTGAAGTTATGAGAAGGCCATGTTAAAGTAATGTGTTTTCAGCAGTGTTTTAAAGTGCTCTACTGTATTAACCTGGCAGATTCCTATTGGCAGGCTATTCCAGATTTTAGGTGCATAACAGCAGAAGGCCGCCTCACCACTTCTTTTAAGTTTAGCTTTTGGAATTATAAGGAGACACTCATTTGAGGATCTAAGGTTACGATTTGGAATATAAGATGTCAGACATTCCGATATATAAGATGGAGCGAGATTATTTAAGGCTTTATAAACCATAAGCAGAATTTTAAAGTCAATTCTGAAAGACACAGGTAACCAGTGTAGTGACATCAAAACTGGAGAAATGTGTTCGGATTTTCTTTTCCTAGTTAGGATTCTAGCAGCTGCATTCTGCACTCGTTGCAAATGATTTATGTCTTTTTTGGGTGGTCCTGAGAGGAGTGCGTTACAGTAATCTAGTCTACTGAAAACAAAAGTGTGAATTAATTTCTCAACAGCTTTCAATGATATAAGAGGTCTAACTTTTGCTATGTTTCTTAAGTGAAAAAATGCTGTCCTAGTGGTCTGATGAATATGCGATTTAAAATTCAGGTTACAGTCAACAGTTACCCCTAAGTTTTTTACTTCCGTCTTAACTTTTAATCCTAATGCATCAAGTTTATTTCTGATAACCTCATTGAATCCATGTTTGCCAATCACTAAAATTTCAGTTTTCTCTTTATTTAGCTTGAGAAAATTACTATTCATCCATTCAGAAATACCAGTAAGACATTGTGTTAGTGAATCGAGAGAGTCGGAGTCATCAGGTGCTATTGATAAGTACAGCTGTGTGTCATCAGCATAGCTGTGGTAGCTCACGTTGTAACCTGAGATAATCTGACCTAACGGAAGCATGTAGATTGAGAACAGCAGCGGACCCAGGATAGAGCCTTGTGGAACACCATATCGGATATCATGTGTCTTTGAGTTGTAATTACCTCAACTCACAAAGAATTTTCTACCTGCCAGGTAGGATTCAAACCAATTTAAGACACTGCCAGAGAGGCCCACCCATTGACTAAGGCGATTTCTAAGAATATTGTAAACAATGGTGTCAAATGCGGCACTCAAATCTAAGAGGATGAGAACAGATAAATAGCCTCTGTCTGCATTTACCCGCAAGTCATTTACTACTTTAACGAGTGCAGTTTCTGTGCTGTGATTTGTTCTGAAACCCGACTGAAATTTATCAAGAATAGCAGGTTTATTGAGGTGGTCATTTAACTGCATAATGACTGCCTTCTCTAGAATTTTACTTAAGAAGGGCAGGTTAGAGATGGGTCTAAAATTTTCAAAAGCAGAGGGGTCAAGATTATTTTTCTTAAGCAGGGGTTTAACTACAGCAGTCTTAAGACAGTCTGGGAAGACCCCCGTATCTAATGACAAATTAACTATGTCAAGAATATTGTCAATTAGCACGCCTGATACTTCCTTGAAAAACCTTGTTGGTATTGGGTCAAGGACGCAGGTGGAGGGTTTCAGTTGAGAGATTATACTATGTAATTCAGGTAAATCTATCCTGGTGAAAGCATTTAATTTGTTTATAATGGAGTACCGGGGCTTTGGAGGTTCTGCAGTGTTGGGGAGATATACTATGTTATCTCTAATATCATTAATTTTTTGATTGAAAATACAGCAATGTTCTCACAGGTTTCACTGGAAGTATTCTGGGGGCATTCCTTTGTGTTACCTGGGTTTAACAGATGATCAATTGTAGAAAATAAGACTCTGGGATTGCTAGCATTGTTATTACTAGAACTAGAAGTCAGACGCTGCAAAATGAAGAACTCTATGCTCATAGCTTGGGGCACAGAAAATGAACCAGCTGTGGATGGGGAGGCCAATGTCATTGAGATCTGCTCCAGCTCTGTGCCACCCTGTGGCCTGGATAATCAGTTAAAAAGAGAACAAGTAATACAGCAGGGAACAGTGGGGCATATGTTGTGTTGCACTTGGTGTGTTATAATGAAGGTGAAGCGGGTGGTGCTGTAGAAACTGTTGCCTCTAGGCAAACGCAGACCCTCTATTTGAAAAGAGGATTTTTGGATGAACTATTACAATTGCATTCCTTTAACTGTTCTGTTGCTTCACTAAATCGCAAATATTGACAGTCTGCGATGCCATGAAATTTCCATGACACAATACCTTGCTCGATGTTATAGGAGGGCATTTCAGTACATAAGTCTGATTAACCTAACAGATGTGCGCTTTTTGCCCGATTGCTGTCATGTTTTCACCCTTGTTTATTGAGCTCGATTCACTTACTAAATTAACTTGCAACTTGCATGCACAGGGAACAGCACTGCTGGCCGGGCAGGAAGTCAGTGTAAGTGCCTAAGGGCAGAGGTCAATTCCATTATCTCAGGCTGCCACAGATTGAATTGGCTTATTCGAGTCAGGACAATAATAATAGCAAAAACAGCTCAAGGCCCAGAGATGACCTTCAAAGGGGATGGAAATAAATAATCACATCATACATGATTTATATATAGCAGAAGGTAAAGTAGAGATACTGATAAGAATATTCCTGTGCACAAGCATACAAATCTCAGTGGAGGGTCATCCCAAAACCCCACAAGGTGGTGAATGAATTGATGAAATGTGGTGAATGACTCACCTGTTCCAAATAATGATTGAAGACTGGTACTGTATGAGGTAATGTGGTATGTGGGCATCATGCAGACAGCAGCCCCTGATGGCACAGCAGGTCACAGAGGGTGGCCTATGAAGGTAGATGAGGTGCTTGAGATGACAATAATGGGAGGTGAACTTAGAAAGAAACTCACGGCTTGTCTTATAAGTAAGTGCTTGGGTTGCTGATGCAAGTAACACTGTAGAGAAATTCCATGTTTCTGTTAGAGCAGAAAAACTGGTTTTTAGGTTTTAGATTTGAGACATCCCGCCAAGATTCCAGTGGACTTCACACTCAAACCACATTAAATTAAATTCAAGTAGTAGAAGAGCTGTGTAGTGTTGGGTTCAAGTCAGATTGGTCATCTTCTTGTCAGTTTGATGGTCTTTTTCAGCTCAAGAGGTACAGATCTACGCCATGCCAACAACCATATTGGAATACAAGAAGATGAGTGCTTTAAAAATCAAAGCTATATAATGCAAAGGAGGAAAACCCCACAATGACTTATAGAGAAAAAGTAAACTCTATAAAGATATTGACCAGTGCCCGTATTTATCAAGAAATTAGGAATTGCATTAAAAGTCTGACTAGGATAAGAATTTGTCCTTTGTTAGAGTGGGACATGAGAAGTAGCTATGAAGTGTCGTACTCCTGCTGCCAGCTAAGAGTGGGAGGCCACATCTGAGATGAGTGACGTCACCATTTTACAGCACCCCTTATTGGAAATGATGTTCTGATACTAACGCTAAGGCTACACCACCCATAAAAAAAAGAACACATTCAAAGCGATAGGACAAAGAGAAGAAGCAGACGAAGAAGGAAAACATAATAAGGTAGGATATTCTGCTAAGTTGCACGTAATTATCGTCACTTCTCAACAACATCAAGAACAAAACTGTAATGAGCTCTGAGAGGAAAAGACCAAGACAGGCACACAAAATGAGAGTTAAGCCCGATAACTCACACATTTATTTAACAAAGAATAAACCACAGTCGGACTTTCAGAAAAAATACCTTCCTTTGTAGGTACGGACAAAGGAGGAACATCGTAAAGTAACAGTTACTGAATAGCCAGAGATATTTGATGCATTCACTCTCAGTGTTCCCAGTCATGTGCTGGGTCCCTCGCCATGATCCCTCCCCTCACCCTGATCTTCTGTTTATCAATGGAGTCTCCACCTACCTTCTTACAATTTTCCTGGCTTGTACTGTAAAGTATAGCGCATCCCATCTTTGTTCAACTTGGCGCATTAACTTAATGCCCACTTAGTCGGTATGCAACCCTGACGTGGTCCTTCAGGGACCATGTTGTTGTGGCCTCTAAGTCATGAAGAATCACTCTATATAATATCCACAAAGATCAGATCATATCTAACAGAATATGCAGCTCGACCCCTTGTCATGGCTGGACTAGTAAAATAGTAAGTAAGTAAAATTTATTAATAAAGCACTTTTCTTAGACAGGCATCACAAAGTGCTGTACAATAAAATAAAAGTACAAAGAAGTTATAAGAAAAGTAAAAGATGGAGTGGTGGCTCTGAAGCTAGGGATCTGCACTGGCAATCGGTAGGTTGCCTGTTCGAATCCCGTAAATGCCAGAAGGAACTCTGCTCTGTTGGGCCTTTGAGCAAAGCCCTTAACCTGCAATTGCTGAGTGCTTTGAGTAGTGAGAAAAGCGCTATATAAATGCAAAGAATTATTCAAATAATTATTAAAATATACTAACCAGAACTACCCAAAAACATATCTATAAAGGTAAGCCTTAAGGTGCATTTTAAACTGCTCAACCAATTTCCCCGATCTGAGGGCTGGAGGACGACTGTTCCACAGTCTGGGAACAACAGACACGATCCCCACGCGTCTGGAGCGAGGGACACGATGAAGGCCTTGTTGACTGGGCCTCAGGGCTCGACTAGTGGTGTAATGGTGCAGGAGATCCACAGAGTTATGAGGAGCCTGACCGTGCAGGGCTCTGTAAGTGAGTATGAGAATTTTATATTGCATCCTGAATTCTACTAGAAGCCAATGCAAAGAGAAAAAGAGGGGAGAAATGTTAATCTGATTACGGGAGTGTTTTAAAAGCCTGGCAACTACATTTTGAATGGTCTGAAGGCGAGTTAAACCAGACTTGTTTAGACAGGTAAAAAGAGAATTACAAAAATCAATGTGTAATGAGACAAAAAACTTGAATAAGTAGTTCCATCTTGGCCTTAGAATCACCAGTCCTTAACCTGGAAAGATTCTCTAAAGATAAAAGCAGGAGCGACTAAGGAAACTCACGTGGGCATCAAAACTCAGGGACTGATCAAAAACAACACTATGGCATAGCAATGGATTGTGCAGAATGTTTAAAGCACAAGGGCCTACAAGCTTGGCGAGGGGGGGCCTATTCGGGGGGCCATAAAGATTTTTTTTTTAAATTGAATAACTTAAATCAATTGCACAGTTCATTGCGTTAAAAATTCAGAGTTTCAGTGACATGTTTGCACCATCACCAGGCAAATCCAATCCAATCCACGATGATATTACGTATTCGGCAGGCCTACAGTTTACACAAATTTAGACTTCAAGAGTTTGAAGGCTTGGAGCCTAATCTGAGGCACAACACGTCCTAGTCTGCCTTACAGAGAAGTGCACATTCCCAAATGTGGCGACCTTTGGCGTGCCATAGCGGACATGAAAGGAAGAGGTTTTGAAGGACGTCATGTCAATAATGTAAATATACATTGTTATCGTAAATAATTGTTACTTTTGTACTTTGATTTGATGTCAACAGTTTTTGAACTTCAAACTCATAAACGGTAAATCATAGCTATTTCTGTTGTTAAGTTATGGTCCCTGTTAGTCTGCAAACACCAAATATTTGAACAATTTGACGCTTTTTATACTCTCACCATACAACACCATGTTGGCCAGTAGCAGCGGATCTGGCAAACATTCTAAGAGTGGTGCTGCTAAACGTAAGGCACGCCTGCAGCAGGAATTGAAAAACGCTAAGCTAACCGAGATTTCTACTTTTCTCAAAACTGAGCAAGGGCCAGCAGTAGGAACTGAGAATGCTGATGCTGGTGAACCGTCGCAATGGCCGCAAGCAGGTTATGCAGACAGTGCAGTGAGTGAAATGGTTGCAACTACTGAGGCTGGAAGTACCGATACAATGGCTACAGATCAGATGCTCTCTGCTAAAACCGTTAAAAAATGGAGAAATTACTAAAGACAAACAAGCAATATATATGATCAAGCAATTTCCTACCAACAAGGCAAATTTCTTGGAACCATTGACACCTCACTTTATGATGTCCATTTTCTCAGAACTTGTGTAAAACTGGTTGATGGTGTAGTAGTATCCTGTCAGCCATTGTTGTTGTTTTAATTTGTTACAAACTGAAATTGATACTTTCTAGCTTACATTACATTTTAATCATCTTTCTTCACAAAGTTGACTTGGAAACAATAACGCATCTTACATATATTTATGTACTACTACTACTACCCACCCTCCCACATTCCATTCCCACAATTTATTTTATTTTTGCTAACTTACAGCTGCTAACTTACAGCTGCTGTTATAAAGCGATTAAAAAAGTTATTACAAATTCCATTTGGAGAGCCGGTTTGTTTGTCACCAGTCTGATAGTGTCGAGGTCGCAGATATCACTGTCCAGCCGGCCCCAACGATCTAGTTGTGAATAAATTACTAACAGTTATGCTAGACAGGAAGGACCCACCTCAGGGCGCTACAAGCTAGCTACGCCACTGAAAAAGCTTTTGTCTAATTACCGTGTATAGGTCAGGAGGGGCAAAAATTAGAAGCCATAAGTTGTTGGCTAAAAGCCATTTATTAATCTGTGTCAGACAATCAACAAGAATAGCAAACTTGTATAGATGTTGGCTCGTAAAAGAATACTAGCGCTGGATGGCATAGAATGATAAGAAATAAAATTGGCATAAAAATTATAAGAAATATCCTTAAAAGAATTGATAATAGCATATTTAGCAAAAAAAAAAAAAAAAGAGTAGGCCGGAGGCCAGAGCCCTGAGGCACACCCACAAAACTGCAAAGCACTGACTGACGTGACCTCATCCACAAGAACTAAAAACTCCTTAAATAAGATGAAAACCAGGTTAAAGCTGAGCCAGTGATACCTGCAGAGTGGTCTAACCTGTCTCAAAGGATCTTATGGTCAACAGTATGAAAAGCTGATCTACTGTAAGGTTAAGCAATACCACTACAGAGCACTGCAACTCTCAGGAGTAACCAGCATATGTCACCAACCTTCTGCAAATGATTCAAAATGCAATGGCATTCAACCAGCCGAGACAGACACATGTCACTCGTTTCTTCAAATCACTATTGTAGCAGCACATATTAAGTTCAAAGCCATGACACTTGTCTACAGAGCAGTCAATGGATCAACACCTATAGATATGGACACCCTTCTGAGGTCCATCTCTGTTGCAACCTCTGTGCGGTTTCAAATCTCAGCCCAGACTTTTTCATGTTTAGCCCCTACTAGTGGAACGAGCTGCCCACCTCTATTCACATTTGGGACATCTTGAATGTGTTTAAGAAGCGTTTGAAGACTATCATGTGTCACACACGTGTGATTAGGAGGCAGTCAACAAGCCCTGAGGTGAGTGATATAACACAAGATAAGGGGTTGATTTGGGGTACTGATGTCTCTCTCTTCGTCTCTACAGAACAAAAGAAGATAAACAATAAAAACACTCACTCACCGACAACACTTCCTGGATCAGAAAATGGCTCCATAGAGACCACAACATCTGTGATGATGTCACCTCTGGCTCCACAGGATGACATCATATCCGGTTTATCTTTGATGACATCTCTTCTGGCTTATTGTGATGACATCACTTCCAGCTCATCGTGATGATGTCATTTTTTCCAGTCCACCCTTGATGATGTCACTTCTGGTTCATCGTGGTGACGTCACTTCCGGCTCACCGTGATGACGTCAATTCCGGCTCATCGTGATGATGTCACTTCCGGCTCATCGTGATGTTGTCACTTCCGGCTCATCAAGATGATGTCACTTCCGACTTCCATTAATGTCACTTCCGGTGTTTTCATAATTTTCTGCCATCTCATTTCCTGCAGCCATTTTGTATAAAAACGATCGTTCAGTTCCTGTAATTTGTCAACTGTTTGGTTTTTTTCACCCAATATGAGCCTAATTTTGCTGCTATTACGTGGGGCAATTCCCCAACTCTTGTTTGTAGTTTCTGTGTGCTTTATTCTTATTACACATGTTTGGTAATCTAGGAATTGTAACTCATTTGTATTTTGTTCTGAGCACTTCACTGATGATTGTCCGATAAGATTTGCTTGAGTGGAGGCATAAGGATAGACAAAGAGAGAAATCGAGAAAGAGGAGAGGATAAAGAAGAAGAAGAAGAGAACTGTACTTTGGTGCTGTGTTTGCACTTTGTTGCTGTTGGGTAGATGAGACAAAAGCGTTTCCCCATAGAAATAAATTGTGAGCTGTGCTGGAACTCACGTCTCTGCCTGTCTGTGGCAGGGTTGAGGTGGCCTGGTGGTCCACAACAGGTAGCACAGCCAGTACTGTATATGTATAAACAAGAACAAAAACCATATGGAGACAGCAGATTAAAATTTGAAAAGATGCAATTCTATCATCTGAACTACTTGGTAAGGAATACGTGACAAAGATCTTATAAATATGAATAATAATAATAATAATAATAATAATAATAATAATAATAATAATACATTTTATTTAATAGGTGCCTTTCTTAGCACTCAAGGTTTCCTCACAATGAAATTAAAAAACATTAGTAAAATAAAAACAAAGAGAATGATAAATCAAAAAGCAATAATTAGCAAACAAACAAAGATAACTGGCAGTAACAGAGCAAAATTCACAATTGGTATGCCAGTTTAAAAAGATAAGTTTTAAGGGCAGTTTTAAAATATGTTATTGAATGGAGTTGACATATATGAGAGGGAAGAGAATTCCCAAGTTGAGGAGTACTAGGAGAGACGCTCGAGCTCCCATAGCACAGAGTTTGATGTGTGGTACAGAAAGTAGAGCTGCAGATGAAGATCTGAGTGAGCAAGAGGAGTGCAAGTCGGGTGGAGATCAGTGAGGTGTGGGGGGGGGGGAGGAATTGACAATTGAGAGCTTTAAATGTTAAGAGCAGTATTTTGTATTGTACTCAGCAGTGAACAGGGAGCCAGTTAGGTAGAGAGAAAATAGGTGTAATATGTTCAGTGGATTTAGAACAGCAGGTTATTATCCTGGCAACAGAATTTTGAAGAAGTGGCAGTGCAGCGAAAGTATTCAGACCCCCTCTGCACTTTCTATCTACATCCTTTATTGTGTTGTAGATTTAGTTTTCAAATTGGTTAATTTGTCGTTTTTGTCAATTATTGGCATTGGGTGCATAGATATTATGTTCAGTTTCAAGTACTGTCAAGAGTGCACTCCTGAACCAAGTAAGGGCTGATCATTTGAATATATGAAGGAAGCAGAAATTAAGAGTTTTCAACATTTTTAATTTAACAATAACCATTGGGCTATGGTCTAAGTGAAATATCTTAAACAAAACTGGCACTTACTTTACACTGAAAATCTACTGTTCTGATGTGAATCCTTCATTTAGTGTTTTATCATTCGGTTAGCTCTTTTCTTATTTCTCTACCACTAATATTCTTGTTTTCCAAATGGTGATTAGCTTATTTTAGGACCCATTAAGTATTTAGTATTTACAGGGAAGCCACCTCTTTTTTGAACTGTTTGTGACTATGAATTTCATCCAACCATCTGGAGTCGCATTGAACAAGTCCCACATGCCTCAGTGACATCAATCAAGGCAGCTGACTTCCATAAATGAGTCAAGCCAGATGAACTTCCAGTTTCTTTTTAAACCGCACAGCCTGCCTGCTGCCAGATAGCGGGCACTGCTTGGTATTTCCCGTTGTGGCTGAGAAATGTGGAGTAGCAAATAGTCAAAATAAGAGTGTGAATAACTTGAATGACTCGCGTTGTGTTACTTCCTGCCTGCCTGACTGGTGTGTGTGTGTGTGTGTGTGTGTGTTAAATTAGCGTCAGATGTAAAACCAACGCTCTTGAGGTTAAAAGGATGAACAGAAGAAGTAATGTGGCAGTCACCAGAGTTTAATTAAATTTGTAAAATCTGAGAAACATCTCCTCTTTTTTATTAACAATAGTTTTTAGAATACAATATGTAGCATAACACAGCATTCAAAAACTCGTTTTATTTTTTGTTGATGGGGCCTGCACAACTTCAACGTCTTCCAATCATTTTTGCTGAAGACACCTATTGGTTTTCTCTTTAGCATGAAGGTGTAATTTCCTGTGCAAAATATGGCCTAAAAACTTAAATCTTAGGTCTAGGGAGCCAAAAATAAGGGTAACACAAAAAGCTTGTTGTCTTCTAGACATCAAGACAAGTCAAACGGTATATCGTATGGGGATTTTTTCTTGTACTGGTGGGTCAGAACACAAAAAAAAAAAAAAACTAAAGTGGTTTCAAAGTGTTCATAATGTAATTCTTATGAACACAGTACAACTGATCCCATTAAGTATCACAGAAATAAGTATGATTTGAAATCGTCAGCCAAATAGTATGATACTTCTGAAATCTGTGCTGAGAAGGCTGCATAGAATCACCCCCTGTAATTCCAAATCATTTAATACGAAATCCTCAAGTCAACATAATCATGCAAGGCAGTTGTCAAGTCCCCTCTGACTAGCAGTCCCATTGTCGGCCGCCCACTTAAATACTCCACTTTTCCTCAGGCCCCAAAATTTGTGATCTCAGGAGTCCCAAAGCACATACTGTAAGTCCTAATACGTTCCAAAGCACATAGTCCCAAACACTTCCAATAATGGGGGATATACCGTCAAACCCTGGCTAGAAATAAGTGTAAAAATAACATTGAATCTTTATAAAATAAAAACTTTTTTTCCACAAAAAGCTCTGTAAATACATGAAGCTTTGTAGAGCACAAAAGGCAAAAATGAGTTGCCAGCAAGAGCAATCTAAGGCAAACAAGTCTTGACTAACAATCTAATGGCACCGTCAAAACAAGTCAAGTCAACTCAAGTTGGAAAGCATGCACTGGTACAGCACGTTGTCGCACCCACCACATGACAAAACAACTCAGGATTCAGGTTGGCAAACCCCCAGGCAGACATGTGGTCCAGTATCACCCTCCGGAAATGACTGTGTATCTGCTGCAGCCAGGTGTTACGTGGGCGACCCCTTGCCCTGGTCCAGCCACTCGGTTCCCCAACAATGAGGATCCTATGAGCTGGATCACCTTTGGGGAAACACATGCCACATGACCGTAACTGGCGCTTCCTCACAATGCAGGTAATGTGCCTCATTCAGGACTCAATTAGCAACCGCTCATTCAACACAAAGTCAAACCAACGGTACCCAAGGATTCTCCAAAGAGACACAGTACCAAAGGAGTCCAGTCTTTGTCTCAGGTCACTGGATAGTGTCCATGACTCACAACCATATAGCAAGACAGATAGCACCAGGACTCTAAAGACTTGGACCTTCATCCTATTGCATAGATATTGGGAGCTCCACACACCCCCTTCTAGCAACCTTATGATCCTCCATGCTCTCCCAATCCTTCTACTGACTTCATAGGAAGAGTCACCAGAGACATGAATGTGACTGCCAAGGTAAGTAAACCTCTCGACAAGGTCAACATTCTCTCCGCAGACAGACACACTGTTGATGGCTGTGCTCAAGAGGTCATTAAAGCCCTGGATCTTGGTTTTTATCCAGGACACTCAAGACTCTTCACTCAGTCTCTTGAGAGCCCCGATCAGAGTCTCCATTGACTCCGCAAAGATCACAGCATCATCAGCAGATGCGCCACAGCCACTGACCCCAGAACAGAGTAGGAGCAGAACACACCCCTGACAAACCCCAGAGTAGAAAATGGCTAAAAATCAAATGACTCACAGAGGCACAGAACTAAACTAAGAAACACTCAAGCAAATTTGAAATGAACTGCCAGGAACTGTGGATTTATAGGGTGGAGGGCAGTTCCTGTAGCTGATTGGCAGGTGGCCTGGAGGACCACCCACAAAACACATGGAACATAATAAAAGCAGCTGACGTACATTCACATAAACAACATAAATCAAAGAATCAAAAATGAACAAAAAAGACATAAAACATGAACCCTGACACTAAAGATTTGGAATCTTTTTACCTGTGATGGACTGTGTGCTTCATTCAGGGTGGGTTACCAATAGTCGACAAATTTGTCCATGTTTGGCAAATGTTAGATTAAGAGGGAATGAACAGCCATCCCATAAAAGGGCTTGTTCTAATCAAAACTTTGTTATGTATCAATTTGAATTTAGGGGGATTTTATGTTTTACTGCTTTTTTTATTAATTTGATTTATTATTTTTTCTGGGAAAAAGTGGCTGCTATCAGCAGTCCTGGTGAGGAGAAATGTCAAGAGTGCATTAGACATATACAGGGGTGCCCCAATGATGGGTGCTGGGTCCTCCACTCTTCTCTGTCTTGACCACCTCAATGGGCCCTATCATCTGATCCCAGAGTTACTCAATTCAGTGCTGTGCTGACAATACACAGCTGTACTTGTCATTCGTTCCTGAGGACAACATGGTATTGATTATAATCTCTGTATGTCTTACTGATATTTCCACCTGGATGAAGGACCACCCTCTACAGCTCAACCTGGTAAAGACAGAGCTACTTGTTATCCCAGCCAGCCACTGTACTGTACAGCCTTGTTCATTATCACTAACATCTGCCCAGTCATTCTGCAAACTTGGGGTGGTGATTTATAAGCAGCTATCTTCCTCTGAATACATTCCAAATGTCTCTCATTCAGACCTTATCTGACTGAGTATGCAGCACAACCACTGGTCCAGGCTTTGCGTTTTGTCACATCTGGATTACTGCAGTTCATTACTAGCAAGAGGACTGTCATATTACATCAAGCCAATGCGGATATTACAAAATGCAGCAGCCCATCTTGCATTGAACCAGCCGAGACAGGCACATGTCACTCCTCCCTTCAGGTGGCTACTTTGGCTCCCTGTAGCAGCACACATGCATTAAGTTCAAATTCTTGTCTATAGTCAATGTGTATACATGGAGACACTGGTGAGGTGCTGTGCTTCTTCTCGCCCACTCAGGTCCACCAGTGAGCAGTGATCAAAACGGCACCTGCGTATTTCAGTCCATGGCAGTGGTGTTCATCTTCCAGATATCTAACCTGAATTTCCAAAATTTATAAAAATTAATTCATCAGGTATATGCAACCTCACAAACATGAATAACATCACCATACTGGCTTGAAATTCTTCACAGCACAGGACGTCTGTAAATTGGTCAACACATGATGGCCAGTGTTTAAAGATGCTTTCAATGGAATCATAATTGCCTCTACTGTACCCATGCTGACTGTTCAGTCAAACTCCTGTGCTTGCCAGGTGTTGCTCAATCTTATCCTTAATAATTCCTTCCATTAATTTACCTGTGATGCACGTTAAGCTTACTGGCCTATATTAACTTGGATTGCTCGGTCACCCTTTTTACATCACGGGATAATATTTGCCATTTTCCAAACCTTCAGAATTTCTCCAGTGCACAGTGACATCCTAAAAATATGTGTCAAGGGTTTATATATTGTCACACATGTGAGCTTAGGAGCCAGCCAACAAGTCCTAAGGTGAGTGATCTGCCACGAGATGAAAGGTTGATTTTGGGTACTAACGCCTCTCTCACTCTTAACAGACCCAAAGAAGAAAAATAACAATCCCATGCACTTACCTTCAGTACTTCTGGTTTCTCAAAATGGCAACTCCACACCAATCCCACTTCTGGCTCCCGTGGATGACATCACTTCCGGTCCCACCATGATGACATCACTTCCGCCCTTCTGTATTGATGTCACTTCTTGCCAAATCACATCCTGTCGCCATTTTGTGTATATAAATCCTCATTTCAACACTGTGTTCTGTCAAATGCTTTGGTTTTTGATCATATTTCATTCATTTTTTCCTCACATCCGACGGACATTATACGGGACAATTTCCCCAACTCTTTGTGAAGTTTTCAGAGTGTGATTATTTATTACAATATGATCTCACTAACTGGTTTAACTGTTATCTGGTCCTGGTGATTTGTTTGATTTCAGCCTATTTAATCTGAGCAGCACTTCTCCCTCTACATTTTCTAAATCACTCAGGACCTTCTTAGTAGACCCTGTTAGCGGTGGGAGGTTATCTGCTTCCTCACATGTGAAGACCTCAGAAAAATGTGAGTTTAGAGTATCTGCTATTTCACTGTCTGAATTTTTAATTTCCTTTATTATTCTTGATGTACTTCACTTCCTCCTTGACTGTTTTCTTTACTACTAAAACCTGGGGTTGGATTCATAAAACTTGAATACATACAAAAAGAGGCTTGTAATGTGCACACTCAGCTTTTCAAGCAAAAGTTGAGATTTATAAAAGATATATACAGTATATATTGACAACAACTCCATATGAAACATTTTCAATAAACATAAATGACGACACCGTTGATCAAATAGAGAAATGCAGGTAAACCAACTAATGCGTATAAAAAAACAAATTGCCTAACCGTTATTAGAATGTGCATTGATGTGACAAACATATTACACCTCAAAAGAGATAATTCTGATATGCAGGCTGTATTTTAGTTTCCTTTTAAGAAAGACAATGCTACATATTTGCATTTTGTGTGTGTTTTTTCACTTTATATTGGCAACATGTTGTTACTTCTCAGGGAACTGGCCAGTTGGTCAGGAATATCTCAGCTAAGCTTTAAGCCATCATGCCACTGTGCTGTAAACCATTATCCAAATGGTGAGACCCTACATCCAGTTTCTTTATGGTGCGGGTGCACATACATACAACATAACCTGTTTTCCCAACATAGAAAAGCAATATGCAGCAATGCCCAGTTCTCTTAACATAATTGGAGCATTCATATTGCAACAAGGACATCTATCAATAATGACACTGCTTTTCTTAAATCTGAACAGTGACATTCCATTAACACTCAGGTCATCTGTGATGCCAAGAAGAGACTGACAAACACTGTGGCTCAGTGGCCTGTGACAGTACCATATGCGGTGGCTGGTGGCTTTTTGGTATGGTCAGTGGCCGAACCCTTCGTGTTTCATTTGGCCTGTACTATTCATTGTAACAGCAATCGTGCATTATATGTGCCAGGTAATAGCACCTACCTGCTGAGATGTTGGCACCTTATGCTTTTCCCTGACCCCCAGAACATACAGGAGAAGAGCTATAATGCGACACATGATCTTACATTTTCAGTTGCAGTGTGTCGATAAATACTCTTGATTGCAGGGGTCGCAGCCTCTGTTTGTCAGGTGGGAGGCTGCTCGACCAGCCAATGAAGTTCTGCAAATAGTAAATGCATATGTATGAGGTTAATTAGCATGCTCCATATTTAGATGTTTCAGACCAGCGTTTGATGTGCATTCACGTACGCACATTTACTAGGAGACTGTGATTTATAAAGGGTCAATTGCATAGAAATTTGCATATGCCAGGTTTTATAAATTAAATTTCTTCATGACATGTGTATTTTCTTGTTTTTGGTGTTTGTATATTTTCCTGCTGAAATCCACACAAAGTTTTATAAATGATATCCCAGGAGTGTTAAATAGCAGGAAGTAAATGATACTGAAATGTAAAGTTAAAACTAAGAAAACCGAGGGCATGTTTATTGTGTTGGCAAGGGTTTCATTTGAAATTATAGGGAAGTTCAGTAGAAGAGACTCATTCTTGGTAAATCACTGCCTGATTGGAGTGAAAATCTGTTACAGGAATTCCAGTTTTTCTTTTCCAAGAAACTCAAAAATCGATTGAAAGGGCAGCATTGTTAAAGAGCCATAATCAGAAGAGGAAGAGGAAGAGCATTGATGTCAAAGATACAATTCATTTCCATTCATTCATACTACAGAAGTACATCTGCTTAACTCTTTGTGAGAAGAGAGGACACATACACGTGGTCTTGCAGTATGATAAGAATGAGATATCCCTAACAGGCATTGAAAAACTTTGAAGCAAGAAACAGCTGCATTTGAAACTGCAGTGCTTTATGATCAGCATGAAAGAGCCTTTACATTAGGAAACGTTCGTGGTCAACTCTAAGTGCTTTACCCTTTTACAAATTAAAAAATAAATGTGTTTTTATTGTTTATACATGTATTTAGCAGACACCTTTATCAAAGCAACTTCCAAAGCAATTAAAAACAAGAATGATTAGAAGGTACAACAGAGAATGAGATAAAAACTGAGCAAGAGGGAGTTGTACAACTACTGTACGATTTTCCCTGCAACTAGACTAGGATGCAACTAACACTCCTAAAGTCATTTGTCAGTATATCAGCAGCTACCCTGTAGAAGAGACACTAAGCAGTTCCAAAATTTTTAATGAAAAGGTGCATTTTTAAAGACACCTAAACATCCATAAAATGGATGCAGTTCAAATAGCCAAGGGGAGTTCATTCCACAGAATAGAGAAACGTTACCCAGTCTTAGCAACAGAGACGTCCTGAAGGGATACCCAAAAACTGGAGATATCGAGGAGCAGGGCCATTCAGAGAACTGTAGGTCAAGACAAGAGTTTTGAACTGGGTCCTTATACCAACAGGAAGCCAGTGAAGAGACCAAAGCAGAGACGTATTGTGGCCATGTCTAATAGAAAAGCTAGCCTGATGTCTAATATTAGAGGCTGTGACAAGAATACACAGGAAACATCAAAGGTTTGGGACAGCCACCCGTATAATATGTCCTGGCTGCAAATGGGTGTAAATGTCCTCGCTACAAAATCCAAAACAGAACTGATCAGATGTGTAAAGATGGCGGCTTTAAAGGCCAAGACCGGAAGTGACGTCATCTGGACCGAAAGTGACGTCATCATTGGCTCCGGATGTGGCTTCATCATTGGGCGCCAGAACCGGAAGTGGCATCACTGTTGGCACTGGAAACGGAAGTGACATCTTCATGGGCACTAGAACCATGTGGAATTTCCCGTGAGTGGTCTGCAGAGGATTGAGAGAGAAAGTCAGTGCACCTCACCACCCCCTGGTCTGGCATGGAAATACCATTATTCAGGCCCTTGTGTGACAAGGTATGTGAACAAAATGTGACTGCTCGCAAAAGAAAACACATTACATGGCAGTGTCCATGAAGATTAAGGATAAAATGTCAACACAGTGACAACAGAGAAATCAAAAAGGGAAAAACAAACAGCAATCAAACACAGAAATAAAATAAAATGATATAAACAATTAAAGATTAAATATTATACATTGAGGAAGAAATTAAAAACAACTTTTCTTTTTAGTATAGTTTGATCTAAAATGAAAGCCAGGCAGGAAGGATCAGATTCAACAAAAGAACTGTTTTGTCTTGATGGAGTCTTTTGTGATTTACTTTCCCCTTTTGTCCTCTTTATTATGCCGAATTTATCAGAATGCCTCAAATCCCATAGACTTAGCACTTTTTATAAGGTATTGTACTTGAGCACTTCTCTCCACCTTCCCTTCTACATCTATAAACTCAGGCAATCAGACAGAGTAAATGGACAAGCAGGTGTTAAGTTCCACATTTTAATAATGCATTATTAATAATATTCATAAAATAATAATGATGAAACAAAATACATGTTGTCACAAATATCGACAAAAGCCACAAAAAGGTTTGGGACAGCCACCCGTATATTATTTCCTGGCTGAAAATTAATTGAACAAGTGTACTGAAGTGTACAGATCAGAGTCCAGAACAGAACTGATTTGCTTGTCACAAAGATGGTGGTTTTAAGGGTGAGCGGAGGAAGTGATGTCATCAAGAGGGCTGGAACGAGAAGTAGTGTTATTAGCCCCGGGACCGGAAGTGACGTCATCCATGGCACCGGAACCGGAAGTGGTGTCATTGGGGTCAGGCAGAATCTCTTGTAGCTGGTCTGCAGAGAACTGAGAAAATGAATTAATGCACTCTGCCACCCCCTGGTCTGGCATGGAATTACTCTCATTCAGGCCTTTTAGATGCCTCCCATGTGCACATGTGTGACAATATGAAAATTGGCAGCCATACAACCTGATAAATGTTAGATGTGTTGTTTCAGATGGCACACAGACCTGTAGTTACTCAAGTATCTCTGGTCAAGTCAAATCATATCTTTCATTTCATTCATGCTTATCTCAATATGGCTGCCGAGTTGTGCTCTTCACTGTGTTCTCTTCATGGCCATGGTGTGTGAGAGAGAGAAGGAGGGAGGAGCAAAGTGACCAGCTTTATACATTCCTGTTCAGATCCTTAGATCAATCAGGTGTTGTGGTACAGAATGGCCTCTGATTTAAAACTGTTCCCAAAAAGCCATACTTCAGACCAATGGCTGCTTGCAATGCCTTTTCACACCCGCCCTCAAGTAGTGGATACCATTTGATTAGCTAAAGCTTGCCAGCTACTGAAGGTAGTTTTCTGGCCTTACCTGCGTGGTTTGGTTTATAGAAACGTCCTGCGTTGAATCCCCCTTGCCAAACCAGTTTGAGGCACCTCCTCCTCCAGACCTGCGGGAAACTTCACATCCTGAGTCAGTCCTAAAGTCCTAAGGGTCGGTTAGTTAGACATGAAAGTACAACAAGCCTAATGAAGCTCTAATATTACAATTGGTATGTTTAGCTTACAAAATAAACACATACAAAATATTTTTCAGCTTATGTACAAAATATCACTCCACCACAAGAACCAAAGGGCAAATCAAATCATAAGTCATTATTTAGTGAAAAAGTCTTGAAATCTAGTAATTTTGACAATAATGTTGAAATGAGAAAACTGCAAAATAAATGACTGTCTTTAACAAGTCTTTTTGTTAAAAAAAAATAATGCCAAATAAACTGTAAGCCAGTCATAAATAACCTGGCAGCCATGACATCAGATGTCATACCATTTATGCAACTTCAGACTTCTGAAAATGGCACCCATATTATCACTAACAAGAAAACAAATTAATAAATACAAACAAGACAAGTATGCTAAATACAAATCATAATTTAAAAAGGAATTGCCTCCATAGATAAATTCCGTTATTTTACGATGTCATAGGCTTACGTAAGAGCTGATTGGCTGAAGTTGAATGACTTTAGTGTTGTTTTAGATATAACATAAAAACAATGAATATCACATTGACTGACTAAAAGTGTTTGGGCTGATTGAAGTCTTTTTCAATAAGATTGTGCTAGCTTTCTTGAAGGATTACTCTGGTGGTATATGTTCACTTTTATTATGTGTGTTTTTGTCTAGTTTTGGGTTTTTACACTTAGGAAAACCATTTCTGACCTTAGTTTTCACTCTCAGTTTTATTTTGTGTGTGTTATTTGTTTTACCATCATCATTTTGTTATTTACCTGACACTGTACTGTTCATGCATCATCATGTTTCTGCTGCTGTTGTCAAAATGAAGCCCTTTTCGGACAGGATTAGTTTTACACCAAGAGATGACGTAAAGTAGTTTTAACTGGAGGACTTCTGTAATTTTAGTCCCATCCGAATAATTCATGTCAGTAACTATTTACGGATTGCGCGTTCATGTCTCAGGAAAGATTACAGAGCCTTTTACCTTCTATAGAAAACGCTTAAGAAAACAACCTGAGGTTAAACGACTCCCGTGTGAATCAACATATCGGTAATATTTTGTCATTTTCTGTGAAAACGGCATTTTTGGATTTTTGAGGTTTCCATAGAAAAAACAGAGGAAATTGAAGACCTTGTCCGCACTCTGTGTGACCCAGATGACTGATTCATACTGCCTCTGTCAACTGGACAACTTGTGGGACAAAGAAGCTGGTTGCCGCTCTGATTCTTATCTTGTTATGAGGAGGAGCAATAGTTATGTAGATACAATGCATGCCTCTGTTATCAGGTGACAACATTGCATGACCGTAGAAGTCGCGTCTAAACTCTAAATTTTCCCGGCATATCTTATCCTATGCAAGTCCATGGTAAAAAAATTACCAATGTTTTGTGGTGACAGTGACTTTACAGAAATATGTCTTTAAAGCTTATCCCATCTGAATAGAGCTTAATTCACGTCACCACTAGTTCTGGCATAAATATGGCCCCATGCAGCAACTTTGGTATCCCTCGTGGATAATCGTGACAATTACATTTTTACTGTTAGTTATCTTATTTTCCAAGTAGGCCTTAATGTTAGGTTTCTCTGGCTTTAACTTTGGTTCTGCCATTTGAGTAATGTCCTTCTCCTTACTCTTTGGTTTTGTTCATTTTGATTTTCTGTATTCCTGGTTTTGACTTTTTGCTTTTTCCTGACTTTGCATTTTGTATCTTGGATCACTATAAAGTTAATTCTCTGCTCACAACAATCCTCGGGCACCTGTACAGTTTCCGTAACAATTCCCATGTATTTTTCACTAGTTTTCTACAATGTTTTTAAAGGTAGTTGATGCTGATAAATAAAAAAGAAGTGCTTACAGTAGATGAAGAGGAGAATGAGTAGCCTGAAGTTAGGTGACTGAAGAGAATCATCTATCAGCCCACTAGACAGAGAAACAGAGAGAAGGAGAGAGAAATGTGACCTGAGTTAAGTATGGGTGTGCGCAGAGTGGGAGGTGTAACAGATAATTCCAGCTCATGGGTAGTCACGTTTGTTGTTTTCAAGGTTTTCTTCATGGCCAAAAGAGCAAAAAAGTTTACTTTGACCATCAAGTTTGAGGAGCAGCCTAATTTTGTTATAACTGAACAGAATACAGATCAGCCACAACAATTAAACCACCAGCCTAGAATGTTGTAAGTACTCTCCTACCATCAAAACAGCTCTGAGCCGGTGAGCCATAGGCTTCAGAAGACCTCTGGTGGTGTCCTGTTCTATCTGGCACCAAGTCATTAGAAGTAGATCCTTTATATCCTGTAAGTTGAAGGTGAAGGCCTCCATTGATCAGACATGTTTTTCCAGACATCTTACAGATGCTTCATCAGACTGAGATCTGGGGAATTTGGAGACCAAGTGAACACCTTAAAGTCTTTGTCATGTTCCTCAAACTATTCGAGACCAATTTCTGCAGTGTGGCAAGTCATATTACCCTGCATAGTATGTGGTTTGCGACAACCTTTAGGTGGGTGGTATGTGTCAAAGTAACAGCCATATGAAGGCCAGGACCCACAGTTTCCCAGCAGAACATTACCCTGAGCATCAGACTGTTTCTGCTCGCTTACCTTCTTCCCATAGTGGATCCTACTGCCATCTCTCCCCCAGATAAACAATACCCATGCACCTGGCCATCTACATGATCTAAAAGAAAATGTGATTCATCAGACTAGGCCACCTTCTTCCATTGCTCCATCGCTCAGTTCTGACATTCATGTGCCCATTGTAGGTGCTTATGGCAGTGGTAAGGGATCAGCATGGGCACTCTGAACGGTCTGCAGTAACCACAATGCACTGTGTGTTCTGACACTCCTTCGTCATGGCCAGCGTGAAGTTTTTCAGCAATTTGTGCCACAGTAACTCTTCTGAAGGATCAAACCAGTTGGATTGGCCTTCTCTTCTCACACACATAAATTATCTTTGGACACCCACGACCCTGTTGCCGGTTCACTGGGTATCCTTCCTTAGACCACTTTTGGAAGGTACTAACCATTGCAAAATGGGAAGATCCCACAAGACCTGTCTTTTTGGAGATCCTCTGACCCAATCATCTAGCCATCACAATTTGGCTCTTATCAAAGTCGCTCAGATCCTTACGCTTACCCATTTTTTCCCGCTTCCAAAACGTCACCTCTAAGAACTGACTGTTCACTTTTTGCCTAATATATCCCACCTTTTGATAGGTGCCACTGTAACGAGATAATCAATGTGATTCACATCACCATTCCATGGTAATGTTGTGGCTAATCGGTGTAAATACATCTGAGTAAACAAAGGGGTTGAACTGCAGATTCTGCGTGTTCATCTTGGTGCTCTTTGCAATGAGTAAGCAGCAAGATGTTTATTTAGAAAAGCTGTTCAAACAAATATGATTAATGTTTTCTGGTAAATGTTGTGTTTGTCTAGACTTTGTTTGTGCAAACGTCTTTTCCACTGTGTGCCTTTTGAGAATAATGAATGCATTAGGGAGACAGTGGTCATTATGATGGATGTTTGTACATATGCCTCTGGATGACCAACCACAGGTACAGAATGTCACCTCAGACATATAGCTACTATCCTTCAGTTGCCGCTGACACCCACCCACTTTCCTTGTTTAATGTTTTGTACCAACGTACAGAGCTGAAGTTGCTTTGGCAGACCTCAGAAAGGTCCATTAGTCACTGGAAAACAGATAATGCCCTTTTAATTGCCTCATTTCATATAACTGAAGCTGCTGTACTCCACTGCCCAGCCCATGTGCTCCGCTTTTTCAACAATGTCCATTTATTGAAGCCATGGCAGGTTGCAGCTTCAGCAACTCTTGTAAATGCTCTGCATTTTCATGTTAATGGACTGAGAGACAATGGAACAAAAAGACAGCACGAGGAAGGTGCTGAAACAATTCAAAATGCATCAAACATGGTTTAGGATTGATAATGTGAAGATGGAATGAAATGACAACAAGCTAGTACAGAAATGAACACTGCCCTACATTGGATATCCAGGGAGGGGACCTGTTTGACACTAGAATACCTGGGTCAGCTGGCAATAGCGACAGCAAAGACCAATAAATATCTAGCAAATGAGAAATAGAGGAAGAAGGGACATCCTGCACTTAAAGAAGTAGTGCACCTCCACCAGGTAGGGACTACTATGGAGACAGAGGTCTTGTTAAAGTAAGGCATATTATCAAAATTGATATTGTGAGATAGAAAGGGAGCATCCTGAGAAGATATCACCCTTATCAGGGCTATCAGCAGAGGGTGGATAGCCCAACACATTCTCAGAGGGCGCCAATGAAGGATGACAGGGACACAGTGAAAGGCCTGCAAGCTGACAAGTCATACCTGGAACCATGCTGGCTTCATAAGACAGTCAGCTACCCAGAAGCAAATAGGGTGAGAGGGTGAGGCCAACAGGAGCTGCTGCTGTATCTGTTCTGATGGTCTTATAACTTCACAGGGCCACCCCATACTCCAGATGGAGTATAAAGGACACCCTCTATTAGTCCAGTGTGGTAGAGGCATGGAACCACATTTTGGTCATATTATGGCCATGATGCCAACATGTCCCCTAGATTTCTTAGGATGATTTGCAATGAAGTCTTGGTTCACAAGAATAATAAGAAGTTTGCTTTTATAGCAGAAGTATTAGTGTCCTTATTCATTCTACAGTTTCTTCAGGTTGTCAGTTTTCATGTTGTCTTCTCATTTATTTTTAATTATGTTGTCCATTATAGCAACAACAACAACAACATTTATTTATATAGCACATTTTCATACAAATGATGTACCTCAAAGTGTTTTACAATGAAGAAAGAAAAATATAAAAATAAGAGTAGGCAATGCTAAGTAACAAAGAATAAAGTAAGATCGAACGCCAGGAGGTCAGAAAAAATAAAAAAAAAACTCCAGAGAGCTGGAGGAAAAAAAAGAAACAAAATCTGCAGGGGTTCAGAGGCCACGAGACCACCCAGTGCCCACTGGGCAATCTACCTAACATAAATGACCTCAATCAGTCCTCATGGTTTTCAGGCGTCACATGGAAGAACTAAACGATGATGATCATGTGGACTTCTGGCCTTCAATCCATCGATGTAGGGACTGCACGGTGCCTTGATCAGGTGGTGGTGGTGCAGATCGCCACCACAGAAAACCGGAAAAAGAACAACAAAGAAAGTAGCTGGAATTAGTATGGATTGTGTAGCCATGAAAAAATATATAATTATATGCATATACGGAATATCAGGGTTACACTAAAATTAAGATATGAGAAAGCCATGTTAAAATAATGGATTTTTAGCAGTTTTTTAAAGTGTTCCACCATATTAGCCTGGAGAATTTCTATCGGTAACCTATTCCAGATTTTAGCTGCATAACAGCAGAAGACTGCCTAACCACTTCTTTTAAGTTTAGCTCTTGGAATAATAAGCAGACACTCATTTGAAGATCTAAGGTTACGATTTGGAGTGTAAGGTGAAAGACATTCTGATATATAAGATGGAGCAGATTATTTAAGGCTTTGTAAACCATAAGCAGTATTTTAAAGTCAATTCTAAATGGCACAGGTAACCAGTGTAGTGACATCAAAACTGAAGAGATGTGCTTGGATTTTCTTTTCCTAGTTAAGATTCTAGCAGCTGCATTCTGCACTTGTTGCAATCGATTGATGTCTTTTTTGGGTGGTCCTGAGAGGAGTGCGTTAAAACTAATCTAGCCGAATGAAAACAAAAGCGTGAACTAATTTTTCAGCATCTTGCAAAGTTATAAGGGGTCTAACTTTTGCTATATTTCTTAAGTGAAAAATGTTGTCCTGGTAAACAATAATTCTAATGTTCTAATGTTCTACCCCTAAATTATTTACCTCTGTCTTGACTTTTAAGCCTAAATTTATTTCTAGTACAATCACTATATCCATTTTTGCCAATCACTAAGATTTCTGTTTTCTCCTTATTTAGTTTGAGAAAATTACTACTCATCCATTCAGAAACACAAGTAAGACATTGGGTCAGTGAATCAAGAGAGTCAGGGTCATCAGGTCACTATTGATATACAGTTGTGTATCATCAGCAAAGCTGTGGTAGCTCATGTTATGCCTTGAGATAATCTGACCTAATGGAAGCATGTAAATCGAAAAGAGCAGAGGACCCAGGATAGAGCCTTGTGGAACACCATGTAGAATATCATGTGTCTCTGAAGTACTGTATAATTAACACAACTAACAAAGAATTTTCTGCCTGTTAAATAAGAGTCAAAAATTCTATTCCACAGACTCAGGCCTAGGTAGCACAACAGAAATGCTTTTCAAAGAACGCAACTGAGTCCATCTTGTAGGTAGATTTTTTTTTCCCCTTATGCTGGTCCGAAGTGAACTGGTCTTTCGCCATTCCTGGCCCCTCTTTGTAGCAGACACTGAACTCATGAATACATGGAAGAGACAATTGATTTTCTTGAGGCTGTGGCCAGTGGTCAGCTGTGAAAGAAATAGGAAAAAAAGTCAGTGCACCAACTGAGCTACCTCATTTTTTTGTAGTCACTGAGCCAAGGAAAACAAACAAAACTCATTTAGCATTTCTAACCAGACAAAAAGAATCAGGCATAAGTAAGGCCATCAGTGCAAACTGTAATGCAGTAAGTATTACGGTTGTATCAGGAGGTGCTATGACTCCATTGGCAGCTGGTTTCAGAATAAGCTGGCATCTTCTGTTTTTATTGTGTCTCAACAGGAAGGGGTGGGGCTATCTCAGGTTTAAGGGGGGAGCTTGGCATCTTCATGGGACAGCCTCTTGGAACTGGACGTGAGACAGAACACAATGTTAGCGGCGGTGACCCTCATCTCAGGGGTGGTACTGCTTACCTTGAAAGAGCCAGGAAGGTGATCTCCAGGCACATATGTGTGACACACAGCCACTCGAGACTGATCAGAATCCCAGGGACTTCCAGTTCATTTTTAGGGTGTGTCCTTCTTGTGATCATTCCATTCATTCATGAGGCATCTGGAGTCTCTGACCCCTGTGTTTCTTCACATACTCATGGCTCATTCCTCATGGGGAGAGGGAGTGAACTGGCATAGAGTATAAATGTAACAACATGAGAGCCCTTTTGATAAATGGAGCTGAGAAGATCTGATTTTTA
The DNA here is from genome assembly GCA_026402145.1 of Polypterus bichir lapradei. Taxonomy (NCBI): domain Eukaryota; kingdom Metazoa; phylum Chordata; class Cladistia; order Polypteriformes; family Polypteridae; genus Polypterus; species Polypterus bichir. Next base: position 39,788,245 of record JANRMT010062822.1, read on the forward strand.
AAAAGAGGAATAGAGAATTGCCTATGATAAAACAAGAGGCCTCCAAACTAATGAATACTGCCAAATATGACTCAAGTTGGAAAATGTCTGCATTGTGTACATTTCAGGTGCAGGTAGGGATTTGAAAGTTGGAGCCTTTTACAATTTGTACTTTCTTCAAAGAGTCAGTTATCATATTTTTGTCCATTAAGTATTTTTGTAACAATGAGTTATATTCAAAAATAACAGTGATGAAAGAACACAACTGTATGTGTTAGTAGACTAAATAAAATACACGCTTTTTATCAGCACTTAACAATATAGTGTAGTTGAAAACGTAACCCAGACAGGCTTCTGATGGCTCAAGAGGTTTCATAGACTCCGTGGTTACTCTATCAGGTGGGCGTTAGCATATCATAATCTCTTGGACCAACAGTGTGTGTTTTCTGCTTCGACTGTATTATAAAATACCAGAAATTATATAGTAAAATCAAGTCCTGACTTATCCGCGGGAGAACTTATCCATGAGTATATACGGTACTTCTTATTCTCAATCTGTTTAAGTCAAGCCATTCAGGTGCTATTTCTTCCCCAGATAAAATATGCACACATTCTCAGCAGTCCACATGATGCAAAAGAAAGTGGGATTCATCTGACCAGACATCCTCCATCCATTGATCCAAAGCCTAGTTTTGATGCCTGCAGGCCCATCAATATGTGTCTTGTCACATTACTTCCCTAACCATCATTAAACTCAACTGTGGTTTGTGCCACAGCAGCCCTACTCTTGGTTAGTACTATATGGGATACTCTACAATGACCTGTGGCATCAATGTGGCTAAGCCGCACAACACCTTCGCTGCAGTTTGATGTTTTTCCTTCCTTGTTCCACTTTTGGTAGTTACTTACCAAGGCTGAACATGACCACCAAGCCTTGCCATTTCAGAAATGCTCTGACCAAATCATCCATTCATAATGATTTGGGCCTTTTGGCTTTTACACCTGCTCAGTACTCCTACACTCAACACACTGACTACAAGTGCCTAATGTCAGCTTACCGTCCCTGACCTTGACACACAACATTGCTACGAGACAGTCAGTGCCATTCGCTTCATGTGGGATTGATCAGAATGTTTTGGCTCAACAGTTGCCCCACACGTGTGCATGGGAGGCAACTAAAGGGCTGAATTGAGGGTAATTTCACACCAGATCAGGGGGTGGCAAAGTGTGCTAATCCTTTCTCTCTTTCAATGCAAACCGATTACGGGAAATTCCACCTGGCTCCAATGATGTCACTTCCGGTTCCGGCCCAGTTGACGTCATTTCCAGTTCTGGCTCCAGTTATGTCATTTCCAGTCCCAGCCCCGACAACCATTTCCTCTGACTTCCTTTAAAACCGCCATCGTTGCCTCATCCAAGCCAATTTGTTGTGCTATATGGCCGGCCATTCATCCCAGCCAATACCCCCAGGCCGCCAGATGGAACCCTTCCTACAGCATGGAGGTGCCCCGAATTCCAGCAGGGCATCATGGACATTGGAGTTTTCCTGTACAGCCCTGCTGGATAATGTCAGGGCCGCCAGGGGATACTGCATGGAGGCCCAGAGACTTGTATTTTCCCTACAGCCTGGAAGTACGTCCCAGTCACATGGACAGAGGAAATGATGTGATTCTGGGATGAAGAAGAGAAGTTTTTACCTGACCCAGAAGTGCTGGATAATCACATGGACTGAGGGATCAGAAGCACTTCCGGGTCATGATCTATAAAGGACTGTGGGAGATCCCAGACGGGCGAGCTGAGTCAGGAGGAAGGGTGACAACGCGTCTGGGACAGTGGAGGATTTATTGTTATTGTTATTGATTATTGATTTATGAGTATTGTGGAGTGGAGTGTGCTTTGTGCACTGTATAGTTCAAATAAATTTAATTATTGGACTTTTACCTGGTATCTGGCATCTGATCTGTGGGCTCAAGGGTACGACAGCGCCCCCTATCTGTCACACTGTACATAATTGTGCAATCAATTTACCATTTTGCTGCCGCGTTCAAGCATATGGAAAGCTGCCCCAAACCTTTTTGACACAGTGTATATATAGTAGAGTCCTTCCTAGTAACTATACGGCCTGGTATCAAACTTTAAATTCAATTCAATGAAAAAAACAATCATGGACCAATTTTATTTGCTTCAAAGTCTTTCCTGCCAGGTGTTGTGAAGAAAGTTGCAGTGGAGGAAGCTGTTCAGTCAGTTGTCCTCGCATAAGACCTCTGGGGCCCATGCAGCCAGCACTATCACTAAGGTGAAAGGTTGCTATACAATTTCCCTGCCACCGGAGGAAAAATGGCCATTGGTAAATCAATTAGGAGGGTCATTGTTAGAGGAAAAAGTACATCAGGTAAGCCAATGTGTGTTTTGTATTAAATAAAATGAAGTTTTAATACATTCTTTTCTATCATGGTGCAAGTTGGTCCGACATTCAAGACAGAATTTCCCTGTACTCTATAAATGTGACAACACTACTACTGCTGCTACTACTACTTTCTGGTAGACTTGTCAAAAGCATTTTTATGATAATACCACTACTACAAATAATATGTTAAGGGCAGTATGATGGCACCCTGTCAGTGCTATTGTCTAAGAAGCCCAGTGTCCTGGGATTGAAACCCATGCCTGGACATTGTCTGCATGCTTGTCCTCCCTTTGTCTGCCACATTGACGAAGAAGTGCAGGTGAGGTTGTCAACTTCAAAATGGCCTCGTCTGTATGCGAACAGGCAATGTGATGGAATGGTGTCCCACCCAGAGCCTTTTCCTGTCTTGTTCCCAATGCTGCTAGACAGATTCCAGCCCCTAACAACACTTTATTGAACAAAGTGATTTTGAGAATTTTATGGAACGCCTTCCCTATACTCAACACTTCAGAGGAAAAGAGAAATCCTGAAACCAGTACCTTCCAATATGAGTGCCTACCTAAAAACAGAGTTTTTTTGTAGTTTTTTGGTGAGGAGCCTCTTGCTTTTTTTACATGCAGAGTGCAATAATATTCACCCAAGGGAAATTAAAAAAGTAATGACTGCGTTGTGCAATTGTCACCGAGAGGTCCAGTGTGAAGGGCTTGTTAGTGGCTATTAGAGAGCAAGGCACCATTTTCCATTTATAAAACTGATTGCTTCTCTTTTACAAAAGCAAAGCCCCAATCAAGATTTGGATATGGAACCCTGAATGATAAATGAGGCCAAATTCAGAGACTAGAGAGAAAAGAAAATCCTTTTTGCAAGCGGTAACCAGTGTGATCAATCAGTGTCGCGTAGAGGCACACTACTTAGTTTGCCAAAATTAATGAAAAGAAAAGGAAAATACTGTACTATAAGGTCAGGTGGATTTTTATTACTTTCTGCAAAAATCTTTCAAGTGCTCTCATCTAGTGGGGTTTCTGCCTTCTTAAGAGAACCGATAATAAAAAAAAAACTTCCATATGGCTCAGTTCTTCAATAAAACTCTGAAGAGCCCAGTTTCACAATTGGCGTCTCCCACTTTAATTAGTGAAGTGAATTTATTTAGACGTGCCTTTGATGTTTTTTTCATTTAAGCCGTGAGTTGATTATAAGCACTACTGAAATAATTAAAATCAAGAACTGCTACTGTAGATGGATATTGAATGCATAACTTAGCCGTGTGATTTTATGTTAATTTTTCTGGCACTGAGATGTATGTATTGAGCAGCAGAATTCAACCTTTGGCCCAGCAGTGGAGTGGTTAGCATTGACTGCTCCACAGACAGAATCTAAATGAAAGGTTATGGAGGCCAACAGGAAGGTAGAAAGCAAGCCTGGATTACTTGCCCGTTCAATTTAAAATTGTCAATAAACCTCATCTGCACATCTACCAACAGATCCTGGCGGATAGTTCTGGACTGGAACCGACACTTCTGTGCTATGAGGTGGCAGCGTTCACCACTGCGGCTCCGTGTTACTCAATTGACAACTGACCGATTTCAATGTTTCTGACCCAGCGAGGCAAGGGAAAAGGATCATCAACTATACAATATGATACAATACAGTTTATTTTTATATAGCCCAATATCATACAAGAAGTGTTGCAATGGGCTTTAACAGGCCCTGCCTCTTGACAGCCCCCCCCAGCATTGACTATCTAAGAAGACAAGGAAAACTCCCAAAAAAACCCTTGTAGGGAAAAAATGGAAGAAACCTCAGGAAAGGCATTTCAAAGAGAGACCCCTTTCCAGGTAGGCTGGGCGTGCAGTGGGTGTCAAAAAGTAGGGGGTCAATACAATACAATACAATACACAGAACAGAACAAACTATAATCATTTCTGTTTTCATTACAATTGAGTATTTATGCATTGCCTTCAGAAAGTATTCAGACCCCTTCAATTTTTCACATTTTGCCGTGATACATCCTTCTGTTACATTTATATTATTTTTTTCTGTCATCAAGTAACACTCAGTACCAAAGAATGACAAAGCATAAACAGGATTTAAACAGTTTTCATTCCAAGCCAATTGCTTAATTAGAAACCAATGACTGCCAGTCTCAGACCTTATTTAATTTTATGTGTTGTTAGTCTTCAATGTTAGGCTCTTTGAAGCTTTAAAAGGGATAATTTTCAGTCTGTGACATTTTTCTCTTAAGTATTTTATTAAACCAAATAGTGCATGTTGAATCCACACAGGTGTAAACTGAAACAAATTAGATGGAGAACTGCTGGCTCCTTTGTCATCTGCATCTTTCTGCTAATTAATTAAAAACACTGAATGCAGCTGTTTAAGACTGAAATAAGCGATTAAGGGTTGGGAAACTTAACAAGACCACTAAAATGAAGTAGAAAAATGTCAGCAATAATTGACTTCTCCTTCAGAAACTGAGTTGGAACAAAAACCTGCAGCCACTGTGGCCCTCCAGGACTGACGCTGCCCACCACTGACCTAAGAGGATGCCTTTCAAAAATATGACATGCTGCACATTTTCCACACAAAGACACTCAAAAATGCCAAACAGTCCACACTGCTTTGTTTTCACTATAGGAAAATCTCCCTCTCCAGGGTCATTAGGCTAGAACATTTACCACTTCCCGGAGGGAGACCTTACTGAACAGGTTTAGTTCCTGTGATCTTGCTGGGTGATGCTTCTTTCTAGAAACTGCCAGTCCCTCCTGTAAGAAAGCTTTAAGTCATCTGGAGCTCCTCCCTAAACCCACACGGGTCCTTCCTGTAAGCAGGAAGCCCACCCCACAATGTTACTAAGCAACTCTTCTTGAGGATTGAGGAGGTTGAGAATACACTCTCTCCAAGTGCTGTGGAGCTTCAAGTTTGAATTCTGCCTCTGATGCATCTTTAGGATTTTGACTTGCTAGATTATCATCATCTTTGGCAAAGTGGACATTGTACTACTCAACTAAATGACTACACATGACAAGAAATGAGCCCAGTGATTTTTTTTCCCCTCTCACTAGAGATCTTTATTTAAATACTACAAATCTGGGAAACGCACATGGAATTAGAGCATGTAAATGTTTCCAAGCAGGAATGTTTTCTTCATGTCAATGACACTAATTTTTGCAGGTCGTGAAACATCATTGGTTTCACAAATTATACTGCAAATTATTTTTCACGTGGATCATTTTCCTAACGGCTATCTTCTTGTGTCAATTGCATGATTTTTTTAGTGAAGCGAAACACCGACTTACACTGTGAATTCAATTTCAAATGAATTGTTTGATTCATCACTACAAGTCCACTTCCCCACTATTCATACACTTTCCTTCCACTCACTGTCCTTCAGTCACACTCTTCTTCCCACATCCTCACCCCAAAGTAGCAATTAACTTAATCGTTACCTCCTTCTGTCAGCCCCCTGGTGTTTCTATAAAGTTGTGCTCAGGAGAACCAGCCTGGCTGTTCTCCCCACTGCCCTTCCAAGAGGATTTCTGAGATTATAGAAAGAAAGCTTAAAGAGCTCTCAAGATGGGCTTCAAATGAAGGAGCTGGCTGGAATGAAAGTCAACAGCTGCTGTGTCCCTCCAAGAAAAAGATGAGTGCTCATGTTATGAAAAAAATATGTCCATTTTCTTCTGCAGAGGAGTTTTTTGTGTTGGAGTTAGCAATCCGAAACAAATCTAACAAAAGTGCAAACTGGTCATCACCACAGATACAGTACAGCACAGCAAAAAGAAAGAAAGACTTGTGAGAATCATAGTGGAAAGGTTTTATTTGATATGTTTTACTTTGTTAAAAATAACCAACTGCAGTTATAGGAAAATGGAAAAAAAGGAATTAAGCTTGCCAGCTGGTCTTCATCTTGTCCTTCTCCTGGCACAGTATTTTTTAATATAATACCTCTGCCACCCCCAACGGTGTGTCTTCAGAGCTCAGGAACGGCGGGGTTAATTCACTGACACATTGGATGAGTAATACTCGGTCACCATAGCAACAGTGACACAAAATTTCTGCTGCCTGTTCCCTTGCAGTGTGCTGACGATGTCATGAATGGGAAGTGATTTTCAGGAGTGAGCTGTCCTAAGCAGCACCAGAGGCAGGAAGTTAGATAGATATTTGGAGACAGATGTCACTCTGTCAATAAGCACGGCTTTTGTTATCTCGCATGCTATATGAGCAAAAGGTGAGTGTATCTCTAATAAGAGAAGCCCTGAAAACAATTAGCCCAGTGCTGTCAGGTTTTCATTATATACAATGCACCAAGATACAGGCCTGTAAAAGGAGTAGATGCTGGCAGATGAGACAGTTTAGAAAGTAGCAGATCATCTTTGTGCAAACTTTAGTCAAGTCAAGTTAATTTTATTTATAGGTCAGATCAGGTTGGAGAGCAGGCACTGGTACAGTGCATTGCCACACCCACCACATGGGATCCTGGTTGGTCACCCCCCAGGCAGACACACGGTCAAGTTCTGGAGAACAGCGAGGATCCTGTGAGCCAGATCACCCTCGGGGAATTGAGTCACAAGTAATGTGCCTCATTTGGGACTCCATGAGCAACCGCTCATTCGACACAGTGTCAAACCAGCAGTACCCAAGGATTCTCTGAAGAGGCACAGTACTGAAGGAGTCTGAATCTTTGTCTCAGGTCACTGGATAGCGTCCATGTCTCCCAACCTTATAGCAAAACAGGAAGCACCAGGACTCTAAAGACTTGGACCTTTGTCCTTTTATAAAAATAATTGGAACGCCACACACACCTTTCCAGTGACCTCATGTCCCCCCCATGCTCTCCCAATCTGTCTACTGTCTACTGACTTCATAGGAAGAGTCCCCAGAGACATGAATGTCACTGCTGAGGTAAGTAAACCTCTTAACAAAGGTCGACACTCTCTCTGCAGACAGACACACTGCTGATGGCTGTGCCCAAGAGGTCATTAATGGCCTGGATCTTGGTTTTTATCCAGGACACTCGCAAGCCCAGACACTTAGACTCCTCGCTCAATCTCTCGAGTATCCAGATCAGAGTGCTCTATGAGAACCCTTAGTGCCAGGATATGATCGATGGTAGACTTTTTAGGTGTTAAACCAGACTGTTCCGGTCGCTGGTAGGTGAGCAAGTGATCACGGATCCTATTAAGGATGACCTTAGCAAGGACCTTACCTGGCACAGAGAGCAGTGTTATCCTCCTGTAGTTACCACAATCCAGGAGATCATCAATTTCCTTTCCAGATAGGGATGACAAGTCCCAATTTTCCAGCCAGTTGGGAAGATGCCCGTCTCCCAAATGGATGCAAAGATTGTTTGCAATGCAAGGAGGACAGCCTTACCACCACCCTGGAGAAATTCACTCTGGATACCACAGATCCCTGCAACCTTCCCTACCCTCAGCTGCTTCACCACCTGTGCAATCTCAATGAGATTGGATGGTTCATAGCTAATTGGAGGATCAGCCTCAAGAACCATGGACCCAGAGATGTCCAACATCCTAGCTGGAGGATCAGCTTTAAACAGCCGCTCAAAGTAGCCAGCTGTGTCATCCGTAAGGACCGTTCCATCATTCGCCCTGACGGCGACTCTGCTGAGGAACAGATTCGGATGTGCATAATGCCTTGAATACTTCTGTTGACCCTGCAGTTTTGTAAGAGCCTCTGATGTCTACCCACGAGGATGTGATTGATCCCCTTCACTGCACAAACAGTATTGGAGTACCAAGTTCAATGATGCGGCTCAGGGTGCTGGAACCAAGATCCTTTGATCCGCAGCCGACCTTTTGCAAAGTCAAGGATTGAAGTCATTGAAGTCACTCATGACCAGAAAGGAGTGTCACCTCATGGGCACCCATCAACCACTGAGCAAAGTTGTCAATAAAGTGTCTCCCTCACCAAGTCATCACTCACTCCAGTTGGAGCACTGAACACTGAGACAACAGACAAGGCACCCAGGGAGTGCCGTAATCTGAGTCTCATAATACGCTCGTTGAAAGGAGTGACATCGGACACCATCGGGAGGAGCCAATCTGCCACAGCAACAGTATGACACCCATCAGAGTGATCAGAACAAGTAAAGGTGTACCCACCTACAGAGATCTGGCCAGAGAGTACCACCACTGAAATGTGGAGGTTACGAAGCTCCCCTGACAGCAGAGAAAGATGATCATATCATGCCAGAGAGACCCTGTAATCTCAGTGGTGCGTGAAGTTTTTATTTATGGTAGCTGGATTGCCAATCCTGCCACCAACCCACATAATTTCCCTGCAAATGGAGGACCACTTGCAGGGCCAGATGCAGTTTAATGTCATACCCAGGACATATTTTATTTATAGAGCACATTTAAAAACAACAAAAGTTCTGTACAGTTTCCATAAATACACCAATACATACACTTACTGGCCACTTTATTAGGTACATCTGTTCAACTGCTTGTTAATGCAAATATCTAATCAGCCAATCACATGGCTGTGAAAAATATCCAGTGAGTGGCAGTTCTCTGGGTGAAAATGCCTTTTTTGATTCTAGAGGTCAGAGATGAATGGCCAGACTGGTTTGAGCTGGTAGAAAGGCAACAGTAACTCCAATAATCACACGTTACAACAAAAGTATGCAGAAGAGCATCTCTGAATGCACAACACATCAAACCTTGAAGCAGATGAGCTACAGCATCGGGAGAGCACAGCGGGTGCCACTTCTCTCAGGTGAGAACAGGCAACTGAGGCTCAGCTCACCAAAACTGGACAATAGAAGATTGGAAAAATGTTGCCTGGTCTGATTTCTGATCTCAATTTCCACTAAGAAATTCGGATGGTCGGGTCAGAATTTGGCATCAACAACATGAAAGCATGGATCCATTCTGCATTAATATGAGATCATTTAGAACCCTTAAAAGTGAAGACTCTGTGCTGTGGTGTGTCTTAAAACCTGACTGAAATACTTCGAAAATGCCTTTTCTCATTTAAAAGATTTGCGCTGTAGAAAGACAACTTTCTCCAGAATTTTAGAAAGAAAAGACAACTTGGAAATGGGTCTGAAGTTTGAAAAGTCTGTAAAATCCAGATTTGTTTTTTAATTAAAGGCTGAACCACAACATGTTTGCAAAAGGCTGGGACTGAACCAGCCTCAAGACAACTATTTACAATTTCTGAAATGCTAGGCCCGACCACTTCAAAACATCTTTGAGAAGACAAGTGGGAATAATATCGTGCAGACAAGTTGTGGGTTTAAGGTGACTAATTGCTTTTGCCAAAAAAGGGAGCGATACAGGGATTTTATATTAACTTAAGTAACAAGAGCAGGGTGCAAGGGCACACATAGATTTTTGCACTTTTCTATATCATCTCCTTGTAATCATGATGATAAGATGTGAGACATCTTAAACACACACATACACATTATTAGATCAAATTAGCATTTAAAAAGCACTTCCGCTTCATTAGTACTTCTCCAAAACAAGCTGCTAAGAGGCCTTCATTATTATAATCTTGGATTAAACTGACTGCTTCCTTTTTTAAGGAGAACATACTAGCATATAGCATACTTTTCTCAATGAGTAAATTATTAGGAACACCTGTTCTTTTGCTTCTCTGTGCAATTAAATATGAATATAACAGCAGGTCATGTCTTTTGCAGAAATTCTCTGATGACTCTGCACTTCTGGGGAGTATCAATAAGGGGGATGAGACAGAAGAGAAGCAAAGAGAATTGTCTGCATCTTAACATCACCAAAAACAAAGAACTGCTTGTTGACTTTCACCGAGGGGGTCCACTCCTACAAGTACTTGGAGGTCCACATCAAGGACAGGTTCGACTGCTCTTGTAACCGAGAGGAATTATATAAGAAAGTTTAGACTGTGTTCCTTTAGTGTGAGTAGTGACATCTTTCACATCTTCTATAACTGTGATGGCCAGTGTGATTTTATATGCTGTGGTGTGCTGGGCTGGTAACTTCACTTCAAGAGAGGCCAACTGAATCAAAAAGTTTATTAACAAGACATGCTCAGTTATGGAACATATTCTGGACCCCTTGGAGGAGCGAAGGACAGTATTAAAATAAAACTGAGTACCATTATGAACAATACTGCACATCCTCTCTGTGACATAATAACACTGTGGACGTTCCGCAAACAAACAATTTAACAGAAGTTTGTCTAGAAGCGCTACTGGGGCTCCAACAGCAAAACGCCTGCATAATGCTTCACTGGGACTGGGATTGCTAAGTCAGATATTTTTCTTTTTGATTTTCATCCTTTTTAGTAATTCTGGGGTGTATTTTTATCTATCTATCTATCTATCTATCTATCTATCTATCTATCTATCTATCTATCTATCTA
>JANRMT010062822.1:39799010-39873385 GCA_026402145.1 Polypterus bichir lapradei
CTATCTATCTATCTATCTATCTATCTATCTATCTATCTATCTATCTAAAAAGCTTCTGTAAAAAGTCAAATTTCCCCCTGGGGACAAATAACGTTCAAACAGAAACACAAGAGAAGGTTCAGTTAATGTTTACATCAAACACCAGAATGGTGGAAAAAATGCGATCTCAGTAATTTTCATCCGTGATGTGATTGTTGGTGCCAGGCTAGCTGGTTTGCCTATTGCTGTAACTGCTGATCTGGGATTTCCACACACAACAGTCTCTAGAGTTTACTCAGAATGATGCATAAAATAAAAGCATCCAGTGGGTAGCAATTCTGACTGAAACACCTTGTTGATGAGAGAGGTCAGAGAAGAATGGTCAGACTGGTTCAATCTGACTGAAAGGCTGCGGTAAGTCAGATAACCACTCTGTATAACTGAGGTGGGCAGAAAAACATCTCAGATTACACAACACATCGAACCGTGAAGCTGATGGGCTACAACAGCTGAAGACCATGTGAGGTTCCACTCCTGTCAGTCAAGAACAGAAAAGTGGAATAACGTAGCCTGGTCTGATGAGTCTCGATTTCTGATGAAACACGCAGATAGTAGATAGTTGGCATCAACAGCATAATTCTATGGACCCAACCTGCCTTGTGTCAGCAGGCCAGGCTGCTGGTGGTGATGTGATAGTGTGGGCGATGTTTGCCTGGCACACTTTGGGTCTGTTAATATCAATCAATTATCGCTTGATGAACTCGAATGAATCAGGGAATGATACACAACTGGTAAAGTCAATGAGCCATGAAGAAGTATGTATTAAAGTAAATTTGATAACAAATAATTATTAAAAATTCCAATAAAATTTCTATAAGGTTCTATTTTGTGTGACTAATTTGTTGAATTATAAAGGTACATAATGATATTAGTTTAATAGTATGGTGATATATTCCTTTTAAAACAAGTCCAAGAACAAACTGTACAAACAATTCATACATTTGAACATAAATGTGTTGTTGGTGTAATTGTACCTGTCATGACATGAAGGCCTTCTCTGGTCGAGACTAAACATTTTTAATTCTCTGAGTCTGTCACAGTACGACGTGTCCTCAAGTCCTGGGATGCACTTGGTTGCTCTCCTCTGCACAGCTTCAAGTGCTGCTATGTCTTTCTTGAATAGTGGTGACCAGAACTGCACTCATTATTATGGGCATCATAGTGGGAGAAAATGGGTAATTATTACCAAGGGCCCACACCAGGGGGGCCTTGAAGCCTGGATTGAAACATTTGTTTTCGAGAGGAAAGGGAACACAGAGACTGCTTATGTATAAGGTCCAGAGTCTATTGCTACACCACTGCTCATTACTCCATAGTACTGAGCTTTGCTTAGATGATTAAAATGTTGTGTCAAGATAAACCTCCAAATCCTTTACAGAGGTTGTTCCCTCTAGGACAGTATCTCCCATCTTTTTAACGTTCCTCTTTACTAGTGTTGTGCATGAACAACTGTAGTTCAAACGAGCGCCTTCATTGAACAAGCTAATTTTTCTAAAACCGTGAACTTAACGTAACGTTTTTGCAAGTTAAGAACTTGAATGTGAGCAAGTTCAATTTTATGTGACATTCTGGATCTGGTTTAGGTCCACATTAAACGTTTTGCCTTACCCTGTAATGTAGGGGTGGAACCGACTCTGAATACGGTATTTGGATAAGCACAAATATTGGATTTTTATGAATATTTATTTCGTATGAATTTTTTGCCATTTATTTGTATTTGGAAAAAATAACATAAAATCAAATAGGCACTGTCTGTGTGCCTGCTTGTGCTTAAGCTGCACCCCCTGCTGACACGAGCACGTGGTGAAGCTCCACGTTTGCTTTTAGGGAAACGTTGTACTACGAGAGGCCATTTTATATTTTTCCCCATTGGACATGCAATATGTGACATGATTTTTAACCAGTTAGTTCACCTACACACTGGTTCCAGAGTCACCACTTGTGTCACACGGTTGGAAACAGAGCAGTAATTTATATGTATACTTGCATCTATTTAATTTCTATTTGACTGGAAGGATATTAGCATTGGGCTGGCCCCCTGCCCAGGGTTTGTTTCCTGCCTTGAGCCTTGTGTTGGCTGGGATTGGCTCCAGCAGGCCCCTGTGACCCTGTAGTTAGGATATAGCGGGTTGGATAATGGATGGATGGATGGATATTAGCATGTATGGTTATGCGTGTTTGTTGCTGGGTATAACTCAATAAAGTGTATTTAAATAATAAAGTCTTCATGATTATTGTATTCTATTCAAGAACACTGTAATAGCCTAATATAAGGCATGCAAAATTAAAAAGAAGTAAACTCATGGGTCATTTACTCTCACTCCTTAAAAAATACAAAACAAACTGAACATGAACTAGTTCAAAATTGAAATGGTCAGCTATGAATGTGATTTTATTCATTTTAATCTGTGAGAACTGAACTTTGAGCTCGTTCTTGTAAGGTGTGAACTTGCACAACATTGTTCTTTGCCCATATATAGCACTTTACACTTTCTACATTACGCCTCATTTTCCAAATGTTTGCTCAGGTCTGCAGCTTGTCCTAGTCTTTTTGAATTGCTTTTGCTGCCTCCTCAGTGTCTGCTATTCCTCCAATTTTAGCATCACCTATGAATTTCACACATTTTCTAAACTAAAAACATTGTCTACCTAATTTTTTCAAGTAGTCTAATACAGTTCCTTGCAAAAGTATTCATCCCCTTCGGCGTTTGTTCTGCTTTGTCGCATTACAACTTGGAATTAAAATGGATTTCTGGAGGGCAGCACCATTTGATGAACACAACAAGCCTACAACTTTAAAGGTGAAAATATTTTTATTGTGACACAAACAGTAATTAAGATAAAAAAAACAGAAATCCTTAATGTGTATAGGTATTTTCCCTTTAAACTACTCCAGTGCAGATTTAGCAGTATGTATAGCGTCATTAATTTTCCCGCTGGAAGGTGAACATTTGCCGCAGTCTCAAATCTCTGGCAGACTGAAACAGATTTTCCTCAAGAACTGCCTTTTATTTAATGCTATCCATCTTTCCTTCAATCTTGAGCAGTTTTCCTGTTCCTGTCAATGAAAAACATCCCCACAGGATGATGCTGCCACCACCATGCTTTACTGTGGGAATGGTGTTCTTGTGGAGATGGGAAGTGTTAGGTTTGCGCCACACATGGCATGTCCCATGATGGGCGAAAAGTTCAATGTTAGTCTCATCTGACCAGAGTACCTTCTTCAATGTGTTTGGGGAGTCCACTGTATGCAGTTGAACAAACTCTAAGCATATTTTCTCATTTTTTTTCTTGAATGAATTGCTTTTTTTCTGACCATTCTTCAATAAAGTCATGCTCTGTTAGGTGGTCCTATGGACAGATACTCCCATCTCTGCAGTGGATCCTCATGGTTCCTTCAGTGTTATCTTTGTTGCATCTCAGATTAATACCCTCCTTCCCTGTCTATGAGTTTTCGCAAGCAGCCGTCTCTTGTCGGGTCTGTAGTGGTGCCATATTCATTCCATGTTTGTTATAATGGATTTAATGGTGTTCCATGGGATATTCAACGTTTGGGATATTTTTTTATAACCCTGTCCTTATCTGTACCTGTCCACAACTTTGTCTCTGGCCTGTTTGGAGGGCTCCTTGGTCTTCATGTTGCTTGCTTAGTGGTATTGCAGAGTCAGGGGCCTTTCAAAACATGTTTGTTTATACCAGGGGTGGGAAAAGTCAGTCCTGGAGGGCCGCTGTGGCTGCAGGTTTTTGTTCCAACCCAACTGCTTAATTAAAAAAAAAATCCATGTCAATTATTTAATTTCAGGGCTCGTTAGTGCTTTAACTCTGCTATGTCAAGTCATTCTCATATCCTAGATTTTTTTTACTTTCTAAGGATATCATCCAAATGATTTGAAGTCTAAAACAGATGAGTAAATGGAAACCAGCTAAATGGAGAAATGCTGAATTTCTTTTGTCATTTGCATCTGATTGCTAATAAGGGATGATTAAAAACCAAGACTACAGCTGTTTAAGACTAAAATAAGCAATAAGGGTTCAAAATCTTAACAAGTGAGACAACTAAAATGAAGCAGAAGTGTTACTTGAGCAATAAGGACTTCTTATGAAGCAACTGGGTTGGAACAAAAACCTGCAGCCACTGCGGCCCTCCAGGAATGACTTTGCCCACCCCTGGTTTATACAGATATCATGTGACAGATCATGTGACACTTTGATAACAGAACCTAATCAACTAATTATGTGACTTCTGAAGTAAATTGGATGGACCCAGAGGTGGCCTTAGGGGTGTGCAGGGCCTAGGGCTAACCAACCCCACGGGGCCGGTTATGTCAAACGCTGTTACCGGTATGTGTGGACTGTATAAACTCGCACACAAATTTAATAAAAATAATGTTAACATAAATTGGATTTTCTCATTACGACATTCAGATAACACATGGACCTTATTAAAATTTAACAATATCATCTCTTAAAAAGGTGAAATTCATAATTCATGACAATACCACGACAGTGTGAAATGCGATGCAGTGTCATGCAGAAATTAGCAGGGCCTCTTCTAGAAAAGTACCCAAATTGCAAGTATACTCTGAGTCTCGATATGCAGGATTTCATTGAAGCCGGTTATCATGTTTTTGTGCATTAATATTGGGACATGTTTATGGCCTACAAATAAGATGGGAGTTTCAGTGTTTCAATAGGAAGTGTGAAATTAACGTAGAGGTATGATCATGAAATCTCTTACCAGTTTCCAGGTTCAGAGACGAAAATCCACTTTTCTTGCCTTCTGATTGGAAAAGTCATTGATGACATCTTCGTAGTCTTACCTGCTTGCAATGTCTTTTTCTATAGATAGGAGAAGCCAATCCAGCGACTAATGGGCTATACCTATTTAAGGAAGGGATTATACTGGCGACCCTTTCGGGCAATGAAAGTGGACTATGGAATGTTTTCAAAGACGTACATGTACGGAATTTGACCTTGAAGAGAGATTTTAAAAAGGTTCCTCTTAGAAGCATCTGAAATATATATATACTGGAGAATATAACTTGACAAATCCACTCGAGTGGGACACGCGGACCTCAAAAGCGGGTCCCCCTTAGATGTGGGGCTTGGGGCGGTCGCCCGACTTGCCATCCCCTAACGCCACTCTTGGATGGACCAGATCTGATTTAGGGGTTTCATAGCAAAGGGAAGGAATACATATTCACTCGGAACCTTTCAGTCTTTATTTGCTTTATTATATAAATGCTAGGTATTTTATTTTGATTCCACTTCAACAATTTTAACTATATTGTTAAGTTCGTTATACAAAATCCAAACGAAAATCCTTTTTAATTCCAGATTGTAATGCGACCAATCTGGACAAACACTACGGGGAATGAAACCTTTCACAAGCTACTGTGGGGAAATTCATGCAAACTTGTTGCAGAGTTTGCCATCGCTTTTCCTTTCATTTTGGCTGATATTTGCCTTTTTTCCTGTCCAAGTGATCTCACACAACTCAATGATGTTAAGATCAGGGCTCTGAGATGGCCACTTGAAAACAACACTCAGTAAATTTCTCCATGATGCTTGGAGCATGCATATCCACTGCTGCCTCCAAAGAGGAAACAGGAAAGTGCAGTGATCCCGCAGAGAAAACACACTCATGTGCATGATATTGGGTTTTGGTGTGTCTTTGTAGGGAAAATATGCAGCATATTACAATATGAAAAGAAACACACACTGGGCCGACTCTTAAAATGGGATTGATTGACTGCTGTGCTGCAGATTACCTTCCTTATGTAGCTGTAGAAAAAAGATATGAGAACAAGGGAGCAAAATTCCTTGTTTCCCACCAGGAAACAAAACTTTTGAACCTACTAAAAAGCTCCTTTTAAGTTAACTTTGTGTTTTGCAATTGCAAAATCAGAAGCGAAAATTAATTTCTAAACTATATAGAAAATGAAACTAGGTTGTTTTCCTTAACTACTGATGAATTTTCATTAGGGTTCCAAATCTCATAATGCACTGCATAAGTAACACAAGGCCACCTCTTTGGCAGCAAATCAATGGTGGGCAGTCCAGAATAAGAAGAGGAGGACCCTCCAGCTCTTAGTTCTTTGTATACATTTGGCTTTCGGTTGGGTGACAATTGGCTGTTATCTCTCACCAACATGAGAGCCACCTGTACAACTTGTAACCTGCTCTGAAAAGATCAGTCAAGTTTAATTGTTTCGTAGTTATTAGCAGATTTGAAAGGGCAGTTAAGAGGGCTTTGACTGTGGGGGTAAACAAGAAGGCAGCTCTTCATTCCATCAGGCTCATTTATTTTGTTAATAGCTCCTGCTGCATTCCATTTGAAGTGGGACGAATTTTCAACTGGAATCCCCCCTTAAATTAGAGTTCCATCTTGGAAACTCAGGGCTTATCTGCCAAGTCCGCATTCGTCCAACTTCAGATCATGACGTCAATCCAAAATGCCGATGTACACTTCAAACTTTAGTCAGTATTAGAACTTGAACTGTCTATTTGTGTTTTATTAAATCAGTCGTACACACTGCACTGCCCCACTTCAATCTGTGGACATCTTGGTATAGTGTTTGTACACACAAAATATCACGTGATCTGTTAGCAACTGCTGTTTAGTCTGATGGAGCAAGCACAGCAAAGGTTTTCCATGATGCGTCCATATTGTTCCCTGAATGCTTTACTGGAACTCAGGTGTGATGTCATTCCCAGCTCCAACTTTTAAATGGAACGCAGCATAATCTGTCCCAATATCTCATGAATATTCTTCAAAAAAGGTTGTCAAGTTTTTTGTTCATCTCCATGTCTCAGTAGTTTGTTGCAGAGTCCCACGACTCTTTACATAAAGAGATGCTTTTTTGGCGTTAGTCCTAATTGCACTTGCCCTTAATTTCCACTGAAGTCCACAAGTACATGATTCAAAGTGGAGCTGAAAGAATACTGTTGGATCTCCTTTATCAATGCCTTTGAGAATTTTGAAGATCCCCACATAGCCTCCTCTGCTTGTGACTAACCAGGTTTAATTCTCTGTGTCTGTCACAGTACGCCGTGTCCTCAAGTCCTGGGATGCAAAGCTTCAAGTGCTGCTATGTCTTTTCTTTAACGTAGTGAGCAGAACTGCACACAAAACTCCAGATGTGGCCTCACTGGTTCATTATATAATCTGAGTATAACGTCCCTTGATTTCTATTCAAGTCTTTACGATATAACCTAACCTCTTTGCCATTTCAATTGCTTCTAAGCATTGCTTAGACAATGAAAATGCTGTGTCAACATAAATGCCTAAATCCTTTTCAGATGATTTAGAGTGTCACACTACTAATAGTAACAGGCGGACACTGTGAATGTCCACAACTCTCTGTGATTTTATTAAGATTAAGTAATGAAGGCTCAGACTGTGTGATAACGGCTTTAAATTTAATTAATATTAAAACCAAAGTGAGTTTCATTATGAACAATGCTGCACTTCCTCTCTCTGACACACTAACAATGAGGACTTTCAGACAACGAATTATTCAGCAGAAGTGTGTCAAGAAACACTAAGGGGGCTCCTTTATACCAACAGCAATATGCCTGCATAATGCCACAATGGGAATGGGATGGACAATTCGTTTAAACTTTCTTTCTTGTGTCTTGTGTACTCAGACCATAGTGTGTGGGTATATATATTTATTGATCTATCTATTTATGGATTTATTTATTTAAAGAGCATCTGTAAAAGGCTAAATTTCCCCCTGGGGACAAAGAAAGTTCTGTCTACCAAAAGTCTTATTTATATTACAACCAGTAACGGCAGACTGCACAATAATGTGCAGTGATTACACTTGACTTGTAGTTATCATCCTCTTTCTCTGTAAGTTTTGCGTTCGTTTGCTCAGGGGTTGATGCGCTTGCTGCTTCCTGAGCAGCTGTTCTTTTCTCCACCCTAGCGGCCCACTTCTTCTCTTCTTCCGTCGGCATCTTTTTGCGTTAAAACTGATTACGCCCGTGTTTGTGTTGCAATTACTTAGTACCTTTTTCTTAATTTTTCACTTAAGCTGGCACTTAAGTCTTCAATCTGCCTCAAGAATTATTAAGATATGAAGGGGTAGGGGAAGTGACGGCGAGTAGGGATGAGAACTGCACCCATACACATGCACCACACAGCCACCCTGCTGCCGACAGTTGATTCTGCAATAATATAAAATAAAAATAAAAAAGCAATAAAAATCATCACCCCGAAAGTGGACAGTAATGGTCACGTAGTATATGTGTACCAAATTTCAGGTCAATAGTTCAAACAGTTTGTGAACTACAGATAATTTAAAATCCTGGACAGACAAACGAATAGCCACGGTCGCGTATTATATAAGAAGAATTGTTTATTTAATTACACTTCTCAAAATTATTTTCATTCTTTACATATTGTACCTAAAAAATCATGGCAAAGCTGGGAATTCTGCCCCTTATAGCAAACACACCGATAGCAAAGCTTACATCAGGATGCCACTAAAGAAAACTTTAATTGCTTTGCTTTAATCTGTTTGGTTACTGAAAGCTGGGTCATCAAAGGTTGTGACTGCAAATATAATTTGCACGTCAGCTTAGGATGACTCAGGTTGTTGCTCTGCGGCATAAATAGATCTGCAAATGCTTTATAATACAAGCTTAAGTGCTCATTTCTGCTAAAACAGTTAACTGTCAGGTCGGGTAGGGCCTGAATCACTCAGGAAATGCACAAGTCAAGTGATTCGAATAGGCCAGACAAAGAGGCCGTTTCATATTAATGGAACATATGAACATAAAATATGTAAAATTAAGAGTTGGAACATGACTTGTCAGTGGATAGTGAGATGTCAGTGTGGAGTCAACGCATTTTTGGAATGGAACAATTGATCAGCACGCGCTTCAATTTCTTAGCATTCAGTTCTTTGTGTTGTGGATCAGCAGAAGACTGCCGCCCAGCAAAACAGTTACACGTTGCAGTAAAATGCTCCTCTAAAATAACCAAACAATATGTATTTGACCTGAGAATGATTCAAATATTTTAAAAAGGGTCGACATTTTTCAAATTAATGGGGTGTGTCACTGTTAGCATAAATCCATAAATAAATTAACTATGTGTATAAGAGTTAAAAAGTCAGGAGCATGAAAAATGAAAAAGTGATCTAACAGGGACACAAAACCATTTCTATTTGATGGGAGATATTTTTTATAATCCCATAGGATAGTTAAGATTCTAATTCAGGATACATACAGTATACATGAGCTGCTGGGGGTAGGAAAAAGAAGGTGGGATAGCTGGCATGCCTATTCCTTTTAAGGGAGAGTTTGCCTGGCCTACCCTGAGGTCAGCCATAAAGAACACTGCAATGGCAGGCTCAGGCTTTTATTTTTTTTTAAATAAGCCCACATCACTAGTGAGGGAGGTTTTGTTCATTTGGTGTGCCCAACACAAAAAAAGGAACAAATCGGTAAATGTTCATTTTAGACTGAAATGGCACAATGGCACTTTGGGTAGAGATGCCACCTCACAGCTTGAAAATCCCACTTTCAAATAAAAAAAAAGTTACATTTCCATACAAAAGGTGTCTTTATAAATATAGTAAAAGAAAAAATGACATTAACAAAGCAAACAAAAAATAGAAATATCCCTAATAAAAGTGAGGGGAAATAGAATACTTTCATTTAGACAATTGTTGACTCACTTATGGCTATAACGGGAGATATCAGTGTCCATTTTGAGAAATACACAGTGGATTCAGGAAGTATTCCAGATGTTCTGTGGGGTTTAAGTCTGGGCTTTGGCTGGGCCACTCAAAGACAATCAAAGACGTATCCTGAAGTCATTTCAGTGTTGTTGTTTTGGCTGTGTGCATTGGGTCATTGTCATTCTGAAAGGACAGCCATCACCTCAGTCTGAGGTCATGTGCACTCTGGAGCAGGTTTTCTTGAAGGACCTCTCTGTATCTGGCTGCATTCATCCTTCCCTCAATTCTAACTGGTGTCTCTATCCTAGTCACTGAGAAGCACCACCATAGCATGATGCTGCCACCACCATGTTTCACCAGAAAGCTGATATTAGGCAGGTAATGAAATAGACTTTGCTACCTTGGACTTCAGCAAAAAGAGTCAAGAGAATCCACTTCCTCATGCTCTCACAGTTCTTTAAACGGGATTTGGCAAACTCCAAGTGAGCTGCCATAAATGCCAGATTGGTGGAGTGCTGCAATTCTTCTGACAGGCTCTCCCATCACAGCAGTGTACTTCTGAAGCTCTGCTTAAGTCACCTGTGAGTTTTTGGGCACCTCCCTGTTCAAGGTCCTTCTAGTCTTACAACTCAGTTTGGCTGGATGGACAGCTCTAGGAAAGGTCCTGGTGGTTCTAAATTTCTGCTATTTCACAGGTATTGAGGCCATCGAGCTCCTGGAAACACTCAGAGCTTTAGAAATGGTTTTACACCCTTGTCATGATCTATGCCTCACCACAGTTTGATCATGGAAGTCTATAAAAAGTTCCTCAGACTTCATGGATTGTTTTTTATCCTGACATGCAGTGTGAATTGTGGGACCTTCTATGCACATGGGTGTGGTGCACCTTTCTAAATGATGTCTAATCAATTCAGTTTGCCACAGGAGAACACCAATCAAGTTATGACACATCTCATTATGAATTAAAGCAAACAGGATGCTCCTGACTACAACTTGGAGTTCCACAGCAAAGAGTCAGGGCATGTAAACGCCACACTAGCAATGCCTCTTAGAAATTTAATAAAAAGATGACTCTCTCATTTCTGTAAGTATCCTTACAGAAATGAGAGATTCATCTTTTTAATAAATTTGCTAATCTTTCTGAAAACACATTTTCACTTTGTCATTATGGGTTATTGAGTATAGATTGATGGATAAGAATTATACATTAAAATTAAATCTACAACACAGTAACGTACGCAAAAAGTGAAGGGGTCTATATACGTTGTGAATCCACTGGATGAGATGATCAAATCACCAGGGAGCAGAGGAAAGCCAAAACTCCAATCTGCTTGAATGCTGGAGTAAATAAACTGACATGCAGGGTCGGATTTTCCTATAGGCTAACTAGGCTTCAGCCTATGGCCTCAAGATCAAGAGGGGCCTACATTCAAATTGTTAGCAATTTGAACAAACTTAAAAATGGGAGGTGAAAGGGCCTCATAAGTGGAATAGCCTAGGGCCTCTTTTCATCTAAATCCGGCCCTGCTGACATGGGCTCCAAGAAATAATGACCAGACAGCCACACCAGGCATTCTGCAGTCTGAAGAAATGTCATGGCAAATGCAGGTCTCATCGTAGTAACTCCCAGGCAAGAGGCATTGCTAGTGTGGCGTTTACATGCCCTGGCTTTCTACTGCGGACTCCAGTTTCCCATCCAAGACGTCCACGTTGATGACTCTAAATGTACATTATGCGTTAGTACGTCCTGTCCAAGATTTGTTCCCACTTTGAGGCCAGTGCTGCTAGGATGAACTGCAGCCATCAACCCAATTAGTGGATGAGAAAATGAATGATTAAATTCAACTTTTAATTTAAAGCTCCCTATTATATTAGTCCTTTTTGAAATCTGCTCACATTGTGGCCCGTATTCTTCGCAGACTGCAATATTTAACAGTACCAGGTTAAGCCTTGAAATTAAAACTTACCCCCTGAACTTCCCGATATGGACATGAATGAGCAAATTCCCAATATGTCTGAGCAACCGCTCCTTTAAAAGTTGAAGGTGAGGATGAAGAGTGTGACATATCTTGTTGCTGCTAACAGTCAGCAGGCTCACTGGAGGTGTAAAAGGCCATCCTCCATTAAGAAATATCATACTGTGTGTAGGAGGCAGATCTTACTGTACCTGTTGCTGGCAGAACAGGCTGCAGCTCTCCACAACCCTGTGGAGGAAATGAATAAATGGATGAGCTGGAGCAAAAGTAATAACATAACAAAATGATGTGGCTCTTTTAGTGAAATCTCAGTGTCTGCATAAGAAGCAGTAGAACAGCTGTGTGTCCTTTCATCTACCGATATCATACTGCCAGAAGGGATCTTACTCCGTTGGGCCCTCGAGCAAAGCCCTTAAACTGAAAATTTCCTCCAGGTGCTTTGTACAATGGCTGACCCTGAACTCTGACCTCGAAAGGCCATGCGAAAAGACAATTTCTCCTTAGGGATTAATAAATTATATACAATCAAATTCCACTAAACTGGAACTAAACTGAGAGAGAGTGGTGATCATTGGGCACAGTGATTCATATTCAGATTTTAATCATTGATTTTAAAGGGACATGGCAATCACACCTGGCGTCACTGTAATACCATATATTTTCAAATTTAATTTGCATCCAAATCTAATCTGCTTTTAGTTTTTGCCGATTTCTGAAATGAAAAACGTTAGTTTGTGGTTGTAATCTGCACCGTTCCTTCAACCACCCGTTGCCAGTTTGAAAAATCAAACACACAGCTCTTTCAGAAGTAGCGAGGTGGTTGTCACCTGCCTGGGAATCCACACAGGAGAGCATCATCATCAGATCTTTCAAGAAGTGTTGCATAAGCAATGCTTTGGACAAATCCGAAGATGTCATTCTATGGGAGGATGATGTGGAAGATAAATATGATAGTGACTGGAAGGAGATCACAGACAACAATTCAGTTATGAATGACGGTGAGTCTAATGAATAATAAAGACTGGTGCCTTTTCCCTTTTCTTTTATTTTTAATTCCTTTACTTTCAGCCGAAAGACCTACTGCAAGAGGTGGAATAGCTAATAGCACAAAAAAATTGTTCTTACGGCATGTACAGTACAGCTCTCGACAGCGAATCTAATCCGCACACAATTGTAATCCACATCTGATTTTTTAGACCTCTGAAAATGTAAGAAGGGTGAGGATTACATTTTAAAATATATGGTAGATAGCACCATGTTGTAGGGATGCAGTTCAGTAGCTGGTAGTGGCAGTCTAATCAGCATTGATGGGAGGATGAATGCTGACCAATACAGACAGACCCTGGAGGAAAACCAGCTCTCCTCTGCCAGAATTCTTAAATTCAGGATGAAGTTTTTCCTTCAAGAGGACAATAACCCATAATACACTGCCAGAGCAACAATGGAGTGGCTTAAAATGAAGAAAACTGGTTTCTATGAGCTCTGACCATAACCCCACTGAACATCTGTGTCTCCTCTTTTCCTTAATTTATTAAACTTACGAGGTGCGATCCAAAAGTTCCCGGAATGCATTTATTTAAAAGCATACACCCCAAATAACAATTAATGGTGAACAGTTCCTTCAAAATAGTCACCCGCTGAGTTGATACACCAATCCCAGTGAGATTTCAACCTTTCGAAGCACCTCTGGAAGTCGTTTTTTGTCAGTGTGTTCAAAATGTCGGTTGTTACCACTTGGATCTCCTCCATCATCTCAAATCTGCATCCCTTAAGCCTCATCTTCATCTTAGGAAATAAAAAAAAATCAGACAGCGCTAAATCAGGGGAGTACAGAGGGTGGGGAATGGCAGTAAAATTTGTAGAAGGCAAAAATTCGCGCACAATCAGAGATGTGTGAGCTGGTGCATTGTCGTGATGCAAAAGAAATGATTTGTCAGCCCACATCTGAGGATGTGTTTGGCGAATTCGATTTCGCACACACCTTAGAACATCCCTGTAGAATGCTCCATTCACCGTCTGACCTTGTGGCACAAATTCCTTGTGGATGACACCCTTCACATCAAAGAAGCAAATGAGCATTGACTTGGTGTTGCTGTGAACTTGTCAAGCTTTTTTGGGTCTTTCAGATCACTCATTTTCACAAATAACCCTTCACAGACACAACCGAAGTTTAAACGAGAATTGCGACTTGAAAAACAACTGCGCTGACGTTATTACGCGTGATAACAGCTCTCAAGGACAACTTGAACTGCTATCTAGCGGCGATTGATATAACCAAACCCTTCTGGCTGCAGAATAAATGCATTCCGGGAACTTTTGGATCACACCTCATAGCTAAGACTCATCCTATAATCTGAAATTCCACTCTGGGGTAAATTCTCTGTAAAGGGCTGCTATTGTCCCTCCATCCATTTATTAATATCGTTACGAGAACTTACAGGATGACTTCTATAAGACACATACACACACCAAACATTGTTAAACCCAACAATATTCCAGCTAGTAGGAGATATGCTAGTTGATCTGGTATATCAGATTAAATTCTTGATTCATAATGGAACTTTTTACCAGTATGATAATAATTAGAGGAGAACTTGCACGCACATTTATAAATAAAATATAAAACATTCAAATCTGTGCATACGAAAAGAAACAGGAAATGTGCTGTCCGGTCAATGTAGAAGTTGTTGTGCCATTGGAAATAAGTCACTGGCTTTTAAGTGTGTGATCAGAAGAAGAGGCTAGGTCTTAAACAAAAGGAAACTTTGAAATCAAGAATATGTCCTTTCTTTTAACAACGTTGAAATTCAAAGGGAAAAAGTAGTACTCAGCACTAAATCAGGAACCAAAATTAGCTAAAAATGTCTCAAATGGTTTTGAATTTCCACAAACTTGGATGAGGAAGGTCCCACAACACAGGTTTATATATCATTGATGACCCTGTAACAAACTCCCAAGTCATGAAATTAAAAGCAGAAGCCTTGACAACCTTTAAGAAGTATTTGGATGAGATATCAGGACAGCTTTGCTGTTATCTAAACCAGTGGTTCCCGCTTTTCTGTATGCCCCGCACCCCTAGAAAATGTTAGATTTATGTTCGCACTTTCTTCAAAAGTAAAATCATATTTGAGGAGAAGCAGTCAATTTTCTCATTTTTGAACCACAAACTGAAGGACAAGCAGTACTGCAGGTAAACAAATTGAACTAAAAAAATATTCTTTTAACTCAGTACATAAAAAATAAACATAAACTTAGCAGTTTACCTTTATAAATTTGAATAATTTTGTAAATGTGTCCTCTGCGAAGCTCAGAAACTCGATTGATGATCCGAGGGTTGGGGTATCTCACGAAGCATCTAGCACCCAAGGAAATGATGCAAGATGAACGATTGAGGGGTTTGAGGGATTGGAGACCCTTGTGAAGCAACGGGTGTTGGCATGCTACACAATCAACAAGCTTTGATCTGATAATACCTGCACTGAAATTCAAAACCAGATTCACAGAAAGGTTAAAATTGCTGTGCTACTGCCAGGACCACCAGCAGGAGAGATGGGCTGAGAGTAAGCAGCAGTTTTTACATCCAAATCAGTCCCCCTTGTCCCCCACCTGACAAAAATGTCAATCAAAGCTTCCTTTATTGACTTTATTTCTTTAGCTAGGGACACTATGACTATCTAAGGCAAGATCAGTCAATTTTCTTCGTAATTCTTTTATTCTCTCCTCATAATCCCCTTATTTTGCTATAATTGTGTCTCTTCTCAAGGTCATCTATTTTGGGATATATGTTAATGTTATGTTTAGCAAAAAGTGTAAGAAGGGCATTTGAGTGTAAAATTAATCAGTAGTTCATTTGTTATTTCTTAAAAAGTCTGGAAAATATGTAAGTACAGTACAGTATAGTGTAACAAATCAGGCAAAAAAAGAGAAAGGCTTGGGGTCCCACCTCATAAATTGTAAATACAGCTGTGAAGCAAACAGCTTCAAAAGACTGAGTCCAAATCAGGACTTCTGAGTCTGGAAAGCTGGAGGTTTTAATAGCAGGAAAGAAGGAAGAGGCGAGTCTCTGGAGCTGTAGCAGGAAGTGACGTCAGGATCTGGGTTGTGATTGGAAGTGGAGGAACTGAAGGACAGATTAGGCAGGTTTTGGGGTTCTGTAGAGAGAGGGGAAAATTGTTAGAACACTTTGCCAACCCCCTATCCTGTCCAGTATGTTTGATTAAGCCCCTTGACTGCCTCCTATGCACACGTGTATGACAACAGGTGCCTACCAAACCATCAGAAGGTTTAATTATGCAGTAAAACCCACCCCAGGATATTCTGATTTGGTTTCCCTGGTTTCACTTAATTGTGATTTGCAAAGGCCTAAAAATATGAAATGGATATTTCCAGAAATAAATCATTGCTGTTTTTTGTGCAAAAACCCAGCATGTGCCGGCAGCGCCCAGGGATGTGCCTATTTGTCCGACATCATTTTCACTGCAGTGATGCGTTGAGTACAGTATAAACCACCCTTTAGCCTCTAGCATTCTCGCAGTCTGCATTTTTTGATGCATCATTTCAGTGTTGTTGTGAAACTAACCCATAATGATGACCCCAAAGTGCCAAAGTACATGTAGTAATGCTGGCAGTTCTTCAAAGCCTAAGAGTGCTTCCTGTCAGTAAAAACAATGAAGAATAGAGAAGCCAATGAATACCCATAACAGCCCAAGATATTTCTTAAGAAATACAGTGGGGAAAATAAGTATTGAATGCGTCACTGTTTTTCTCAGTACAGTAAAACCTTGGACTGCGAGTAACTTAGTTTGTGAGCGTTTTGCAAGGCAAGCAAAATTTTTAAATAAATTTTAACTTGATAAGTGAGTGAGGTCTTGCAATACGAGTAGTCCATATACGCTTTGTCGGCCGAGCATCACATGATCACAACTGAGCCGATGGTTCTTCTCTCTCTCTCTGTCTCGCCGCAGGATTGTGGGTAATCGTCTCCCATGCTCAGTCTCAGTTGGCATGCCTCACTCACATAGTCATCATAAGTTTGAGCGTGTACTGTTTACTATAGCATTGTGACCACGTGTGTGTGTTGTAACGTGTGAGTCCCTGTCATTCACCCCAAAACACGAGGCTGAGTCTCACTACTTTAGCGACACCAGCTTTATTCAGTTTGAAACAGGAATAGCACAGTTATTTATTGTAGCGGGATCTACCACTCTCCTATGAACAGACACAGCAGTCAGGCAGGGGTGACCAGGTTAGTGGCCAAGTAATACTATGCCCTTGCATTTATAATGTTCTTTGCATCACCCGTCAACAACGGTCGCTTATTGAGCGACCACGATCTTTTCGGATTCGCTTTTATGGCAAACTGCTACATCGCTGAGAGCCTGCGGTTGCTTCGGGACACTCTTCCACATGTTGTCCTGTTGGGGGGAATCCCAAAAGAGTTTAGAATCCTCACAGTGCGTAAGGCATTTCTTTTAATTTTGTGTCCAAGTGTAGTGACTCTTCAGGCGAAAGCAACTGTCATTGGATAGGTTCCTTGTTAAAGTCGCAGAAGAAGAAGAAGAAGATTCAAGTGAGCCAACAGATAGCAGTGACTCCGTTAGAGTGAAAGTCGTCCCACACAATAACTCTCCTCCTCCTCCTCTCGTCTCCCTCACACCAGCCACGATTCCTTTCAAAGGTAAAGTGCAGGTTATTTTGTTTTACAGATTTTTACTTTATATTTTGTATTAATCATTTTTATATGAATATTTTGGATTGTAGAACGAATCATCTGAGTTTCCATTATTTCTTATGGGGAAATTCGCTTTGATATAGGAGTGCTATGGATTACCAGCATGTTTCCGGAACGTAATATGCTCGTAAACCGATGCACTACTGCAAATGTATTTCTAATGGGGCTATTGACATGAAATTCTCATCACATGTCGGTAACAATCCACATACTGTATACAAAGAAATCAAAACAAATCAGTCCATAAATTAAGTTATGCGTAATAAAGTGGAATGACACAGGGAATAAGTATTGAACACATGAAGAAAAGGAGGTGCAAAAAGGCCTGGAAAGCCAAGAAACAGCTGAAATCTGTCAGGATTTAGAAAGCAATCCTGACCCCTATTAGTGCAAAATAATATCAGCTGGTTTAGTCCTAATTGATGGCTTATAAAAAGGGTTTCTAATTGCCAAGGTGTCACACGAGAAACATCTCATGATGGGTAAGAGCAAAGAGCTCTCTCAAGACTTTTGCAACCTTACTGTTGCAAAACATACCGATGGCATTGGTCACAGACGTATTTCTAAACTTCTGAATGTTCCACTGAGCACCGTTGGGGCCATAATCCAGAAGTGGAAAGAACATCATGTCACCATAAACTAGCCGTGGCCAGGTGCTCCTCGCCAAGATTTCTGTCAGAGGAGTCAAAAGAACAATCAGAAGAGTTGTCCAAGAGCCAAGGACCACTCGCCGAGAACTTCAGAAAGACCTGGAATTGGCAGGTACAGATGTTTGAAAGAAAACAAAAAGTAATGCACTTAACGGCCATTGCCTCTTGGACATTTCAGCAAGACAAAGATCCCAAACACACAGCCAAGGAAACTCTCAATTGGTTTCAGAGAAAGAAAATAAAGCTGCTAGAATGGCCCAGTCAATCACCCGGCTTCAAAACAATTGAAAATCTGTGGAAAGAACTGAAGATCAGAGTTCATAGAAAAGGCCTCCGCAGCATTCAAGATTTGAAGACAGTTTGTGTGGAAGAATGGGCCAAAATCATACCTGAGCAATACATGCAACTCGTTTCTCCATACGGGAGGCATCTTGAAGCTGTCATTACCAACAAAGGCTTTTCTACTAAGTATGAAATAAATTTCAGTAAGCATGTTCAATACTTATTCCCTGTGTCATTCCACTTTATTTCACATAATTTATGGACTTATTTGTTCTGATTTCTTTGTATGTGTGGATTACTTGGGTTGTTACCAACAACAGGTGCACATTTCATGTCAATAGCCCCATTAGAAATATATTTACTGAGAAAAACATTGACGTGTTCAATACTTATTTTCCCCGCTATACATGTAACAATGTAATTTAAAAATGTATTTAAACAGTGTGTGTGTGCAAGATATTTTTCATTGCTCCTTCACTCACTGAGGGTAACACTAAAAAGTCAGAATCCCATTCTTTCGAGAGTGAAAGAGCACACAAGCACAATAATGTATTTTATTATTATTACTATTTAATGTTGGTAACGTCTTATTGTGTGTAATTATCAATTAAACTTTATCACAGATATGTATGTAAATGAAAAACAACTGATATATGGAGATCTCTACTATTCGCGGTTTCAGGCAGGACTTGGAACATACAGGGCTATTCAAAATGAAAGAGCAGATTTCAAAAATGTATTTCAAACAAACTGTATAAGATAGAAACACATTCTGCACATCACTGGTTTAAAGTTTAAATGCCCGCCTAATAGTACCAGTGAATGCCACCGAGCGCTGACTTCATTTTCATGCATGATGGTGCCCCGCCTCATTTCCACTTGGAGGTCCGGCGTTACCTGAACAACACCATTCCAGGACAATGGATTGGAAGTGGTGGACAACAAGATCTTGCTAATCATCTATGGCCTCCCAGGTCTCCAGAACCTTCCCCCCTGCGATTTTTATCTATGGGGGTACATCAAAGAAAGAGTGTTTGTTCCACTTATGCCCACTAATCTTCAAGATTTACGACATTGAATTAAGGACCAGATGACTCATATGTGGCAAGAAATGGTCTACCGTTTTGATGTTTGTCACGCTACACATGGTGTTCATGTTGAGTGCATGCAACCTCAAGGACCATAGGACCAAACTTTGAACTTTCCTCTGTCCAGTGATGTGCGATATGTGTTTCTATCTTAAACAGTTTGTTTGAAATACATTTTTGAAATCTGCTCTTTCATTTTGAATAGCCCTGTATTACCTGCGAACGAGTTGGTTTTACTTTACTATAATATTCATTTTTGGCTGTACAGCCAACTCCTAATTCTAACCCACTTAAACCAATTCAGATTAACACAAGCCTAACCCAGCAGCAATGGGTGCACATTCATCATTCGGTTTGCTGCCTCATACTGGGCCAATTTAGACAACTTGATATAGTCATGACGCCAGCCCTAGATGGAGACGCCAGTCTGTCACAAGGACCCTTATTGTTAATCCATCAGTTCATCCATTTCTGGTGCTCTCTGCCAGTGAGAGGATGAAGGGAAACAGAGCAGGACAGGAAATGCATACAAACCACTCTTCAGATAAAAAGTTTCATTTTCTTGCCCTCTAACCTGATAACTTACAATAAAAGCTCCAAGAAACATTAGCAAGAAAGAATGGCCTTTAAGAAGTGAATTAAAGTGTCAGGTCAATGGGCTGCAATATGAGTCATGGAGCTTTTGAACAATGGAGGAAATTTGTTCGTTTACAGCATGAAGCCTTCTGGAAAGAGACAGCTGTCAAGCTTGTGTCGCTTTCCCATTAGTACTAGCAGTGCATTTGTGCCGTCTCCGTGTCTGTCATTTGTTTGACATGCTATCTTGTTTACTTTCTGCTTTGATTAAGTGAACTGAACTTTTCTGATAGGCCTGATAATACAACTGCAGCTGCAAGCATCCAAAGAAAAACTGATTTAGAAACCACACTGGAAAATTCTTGTCTGGTCAACTATGTATATTTGCAGTAAATTTAATTTGTAAATGTTCTGGTGTGTAAAGTTTGCATAAATTAAAATTCTGTCCAGATATTTGCTCCAGTTGTCCTTCCGAGCCCAAACATTTACTGTATATATTAGATTAATCGGCAAGTTTAAATTGACAGTGAGAGTGAGACTGTATGTGTTGAGTGGATCCCACGATCAACTGCCATTGAGTCAAGAAATTGGTTCGAGACTTGTGTTTGACATTGCCAGGTTGGAAGCCAACTCCACACATCCCAGAAATGAATTAAGTGGTTTCAGAATTGGACGGCTTGAATAATTTTGAAAGAAACCAAATGATCAAGTTGAATGTTTCTCAAAAGAGATTTTATAAGTTTCGAGTTAAGATCAGATAACATGTTCGATTGGAAGGAAATGAGATGGGTGCTACAGCCTATTTTATGGCATTGTCATAATCTAGCAATGTTTGATTAGCATGCAGTTTCACAAAACTGATACTAAAATTTGTTTTGTAGGTAATTTCATAATTTGGAAATGTAAAACTCACTAAAGAGCTTTTTGGGGTGTTTTAAAGGTTTTTCTTTTGGGGGTGGAAAACAATGAATACTTCTCCGTAAAGCCTCATTCACAATTCAGTATGCACTTGGTTTCTCTTTAGCAGCTGCATAATGCATGCAATCCATGCTGTAATGGTTAATCAATTCGATTTATGCCTCTCGTTCATATAATGGCGGAGACATGCGGTGCTCCAGAGCATTTGGGGTGAGATGATGAGGCAATCACCTCAGGTGGCACTTTGGTAAAGGCAGCATTTCTTTTTAATATTACAAAACAATAATAGCAATCCAAAATCGCTATGTATGAACCATGAGAATCAGATACATATCCAATGCCTTATTTAAAATTTTTGAGAAATATTTTCATTTTAAAAGTTTACAATTTTGCATAACACCATTAAGCAACACCTCGGCACACTGCGAACGTCTAGGAATCAAAACAACGCAAAAGCAATTTGAAGTCACAGGTCAGTACATGATATTGGCATTCATCTCCCTGATTTTTACATTTCACCATAGATACCAAATATGGAGTTGCAAATCAGCTGGAGCAGTGCTAGAGAAAGTAAAAATGTGTTAAAAAGTCCATACTGGCTGCGCTTGACTCAACAGCCTATTGCAGTTACATTCAAACGTGTAGTTCTGTTTTGCAAGTTATTCACATCTGAAATTGCTATACCTATAGGGTGGTCCAGAACTAATTATGCAATTTTCATCACGTTATAACTTATTAAGTTTATTACACAGAAAATCTACCAAAAAATCCCAGACCATCGAGAAGTGTGCAAAATGACGACATGAAGAATCATCTTTGCGCCAAACTGGAATCATCCCCGCATAAATCAAAGTCATCCAGACGATCTGGATCTGCATAATTAGATCTGGACCACCCTGTAGCTATTCTGATTATGCCATTTTGTAAAATTTGTTAATTTCTGCAATCTGCTTAAGGTGTCAGTCACAATGTTAAGTCTCTTCGGTTTGCACTGTGTGTGTTCAGTTAAAAAGGGCAGGTGCGTTTTAGTTTGCAGAAGCCAAGGCATTTAAATAGGCGTGCAGGATGAGCAATCCAGGCGAGTTTCTTTTTACATTCAGCTTCATATTATACAATTGTATTGTTCTTAATGCCTATTTTATCTTCCATTGTTGTAAAGCCAATCTTTTTCATTGTTTCACATTTTTTCCAAAAATAACATTGTAGAGATCAGCCTCGACACAGACAGACACACACCAATGGTTCAAAACACCACACACTTTTATTTACAATTATTTACAAATAACAAGTCCCGTACACAACCCAGTCCCCCTGCACCACACACCCTCAGTCCTGGCTTCTCAAAAGTCCTGTCTTCCTTCACTGCCTCTACTCCTCTCCTCCGAGCATCGTCCTCTTCCACCCGACTCCAGCTGATGACTGAAGGGAGGCGGCCCCTTTTATTCCAACCTGGACATGCTCAAGGTGCCTCCTGATGAGCTTCCTGCGGCACTTCCTGGTGTGGCAGAAGTGCCACATGAGCACCCGGAAGCACTCCGGGTGTCCCTGGTAATACTTCCGCCAGCACCTCCGGGTGTGGCAGAAGTGCTGATGTCCAGGGCTTTACAGCCATCAGGAAACCCCCTGGCAGTGGCCACGGGCCACTATAGGGTTGAGCTTCCATACTCAATTCCCATGGCCCCCACACAAACCAGGGCGTCTGCCCTCTCGTGGTCCAGGGGCGGCATAGTCCCTTTCCCGGTCCTTCTCGGCATCCCAGCTGGACACAGTCCCCAGCCGCCCGCCACAACATCTGTGCATATTGCTTTGTATATGAATTAACTCT
This sequence comes from Polypterus bichir lapradei, assembly GCA_026402145.1. Taxonomy (NCBI): domain Eukaryota; kingdom Metazoa; phylum Chordata; class Cladistia; order Polypteriformes; family Polypteridae; genus Polypterus; species Polypterus bichir. The sequence goes on from JANRMT010062822.1 coordinate 39,821,791, forward strand.
GTTATCTCATAGCTAATAAGGTTTATATAGAATTAGGAAAAAATGGGTGAAAAAAATACACCTTCTCTCAGGAATAACTTCATTCATCGGCCCTGCCTACATCTCCATGTATTGGATAGTATCTACCATAGTGACTTCAAGGTGTTCACATGTCAAGTGTCCCCTCAGATCTTCTGAAAATACAGAATGTTGATTGGAACAATTGCAGTGGCAATATCAGCTATTTTTTTTGAATGAAAATTTCCCAACAAATAGGTAAAATGTGTTGTTTAGTCAGCGAGGTGATCTTTATCTAAAATGAAATTTTGAAAACATTCAGTGTCAAAAATTTGCAGTAACAGAGGAAATCAGGAAAGGGGTGCATACAGTACTTTACACTTAATTTTAATACATTACTCTGCATACATGTTTAAAGGAATAGATTTTGGGAAAAAGATAATAGTTATGTAATCAATTTAGTTCTCACCTGAAACATCCGGTTTTAGTTTCAGGATCATGTGAGTTGTACCCCAGCCATTAATTAATAAGCCCAGTTTACAGTTGCTTCCCTGATTGGGCTGCATTGAGTGTTCATTGGCAGTAAACAGCAAGAGACAAAAGAAGGGAATTACGGTACTTGGTGGTAAAAAGGCATCACCTGGGAAAACTTACCATGGTATACTGTAGGTGCAAGTCTGCCTGGCTACATTATTTATTGTAATATTAAACCAACAAATTGGGTGGGTTTTTAGAATTGTAGTAATCTTTGTTTCCTGTGTCCAAGAACAATGATGGGAAATATCTTACATTAATAATTGTTTGTCATCAGAAGCTGGCCATACCCATTTGGAGAAAAGTGATGTGACTCATTATGTTGACAAAGATAATTCTCCAATGAATTTCAGAGAAATTTCATCACACAGATTTTTCTATGCAGCTGTCATTTAGCCACATTTCAGTAAACTAACTTAGAAGGAATTGTCATACGTACATTTTTAAATTCCAAGGATTAATAAGACTGCTTTAGTTAGTGTATCTCATTGATATAGATCCTCCATAAGTTGGAATGACATGCTTGCTGGTATATGGGCACCACATTGCAGTTCACATTTTTATCATTGCTAAAGGTCCAGCACACCTTGCCCATACTGTAGCTGTTGGCTTGGATTTCATGCTTCTAATTATTTGTTCGTCCATCTACTACTAAAATTTAGTTTTGGAATATGTTTTTGTTTACTTTTTTGTATATTATGTCTTAGTTAATACTATTTGATCGATTGTTTTGTATTATTGTTGTACGTTGGTTATTTATGTATTAGTTTTCTATATTATGTGCCTTGCAGTCAGTATGTTGAACCCAAGGGGGCAGACCCTGAGGTTGGTAATCCTTAGCTGTTGTGTCTGTAAACAGACAATATTTGACATCCAGACCAGGAGATCACAAATAATGTGCATCTAAGCCTAAATGTAAGAACAAAATCAAAGTCAAGAACGTGAGCAAAGCTCAAAATACCAGAGAAACAAATTAAAGAGAATTAGAATAGTGATTTGAGATTTGCATATCAAATCTGCAAAACAGATGAGGAAGTATTTTCACAGATGAACTTTTATCCCATTGCACTGGAATTAAAGGTCACAACTCCATAGGACACGCCCCTAACAACTGCCATGCTACTCCTAACAACGGGATGCCAAAAATGTGCCGGCAAATGGCTTTCATAGACAGCAGACTGCAATTCAAGTGATATAAAAATGGCATCAACTGATGTGTGCTAGTGTTACTGTTAAGAATAACTGTGCCACATTTCAACACAATTCATCCAAGGCTGCCGAGTGTTACATGCTGACAGACAGATAGACATGGGCTTTCACAGCAGGTGCAACTAAAAACATAAATTAAAAATGATTAACCAGTTACACACATGCAACTACACTACAAAAAGCTATGCAGTAAAAAAAGGACAAACAAAAAATAAATGGTTTCCTTCTTCCAGTTATAAATTAACAAATCGAGAATGTATTCCACAAAGAACAAAATAGACAAATGAATGAACAAACAGCTCATCGCTTCTTCCCCAGCACCTCCACTAATCTCGCCAAATCCAACATTTAAACTGCACAGCACTCTCTTCTCTTCTCAGAAGGTCCAAAGTCAAAAGATCCAAAAGACAACCTCTAGTGCCCGCTTTATTGTTTTATAACTTCACGAGATTTATCCAACCAATCTCCTCAGGGGCTTCCCTTTACTTTCCAATTATATCACACACTGTGATGCTCACCAGTAGGAAATCACCATAACTACTCGCTCAGTCCCATGTACACGTCCATGTACTGTACACATGCATGTGAGTTTCCTCTCTCCACTCCATGGTGACTTTATAAACTCAGCCAGGGCCCTTTCTTCCTCTCTGCTGGCAACCACCCATGCTCCCTCCTCCCATAGTGGCAGACTAATACCGGAATGTCTGTCTCCTTTGTGCCAGAGAAGTCCAAAATTTATAGGCTTCCAAGTTTCCCGAATGCCCCAGGTGAACCTTAGCTGAAGCGTGTCCTTGTGCCATTACAGGGCCATTTTCAACAGAGCACCCCTTCACACCACACCATTTCCATCATTTTTCTCTGGATATACTGTGTAGAAGCCCCAGAGGATGAGTGGATGTCCCGCTCATCCAGCCAGGATGCCAAAACAGAAGGATGGAATACATAATTAGGAGCAATACCCGGCCAGGACGCCTTATGATTCTAGTCCTGACTGGGATTCCCAAACATGTCAGGAACCAGCAGAGGAACAATTCATCGCTCACCATTATAGGTGTCAGTGTCCCTCACATACCGTCCCATTCTGGACACCTGCAGGGCTGAATGGGAGATGGAGTTCAGAAGTGCAGCCCTGTAGGGTTCTCTGGGGGATGATATAGGGTGCTGCCAGAAGTGGTTCTCCCTGGAGCCCACTTCCATAGATCCTGGAGAACAGAAGGAGGAAGATTCACTGGTTTATAATATTATTTATAATTGTGGCTTGTTATTGAAAGGAGAGTTGGAGAGGTGCTTCGGAAAGGAATAAAAATCCTTTATTTTATCCTGTCAATGTGTGGTGCTTTACTGTGTCTGTGGTTTGGGGCTTTCTGATGCACCTTTGTGGTTACAATAGTAAATAGTTACACTAATAGAAACATTTCCTAAAAATGGCGCCTGTGTGATGTGACCCATCAAACAAGGATAACAGTAGCTGCAAATGGCTGAGCACCAAAACACCATCGCTGTTGAGGAGCATCGATCAGACAGTTATTACTAATGCTTTGAATATTGATTTGTGGCAGATTGTGCTTATAGCTCCACTTACAGCCACTCATCTGGCAATCAGGCCCTCTGTAGATCAAAGGTAACCTGCAAACGACTTTCTGAAACTGTTGTAGTGTGCACAGGAACATCAAGGATTGGACACGTGTATGAAATCCATCAGAATTCTGTTGTATTAAACTCTCCGTAAGGCACAAAATCATGACAGGAATGCAAAGAGCAACGACGCAACAAGAATAACTCTGTAATGTGACAACGGCAAACAGAAGCTGAGTCCAACATCAAAATGTAAGAGCAGGCGGCGTGTCTTAAAAAGCAAATTATCAGCAGACACATTAAAGTGTGTCAGCGAGATACTAGAGTCTATTCTGGCCCATTACGACCTTATCAGGGTTAGTTAAATATTAGAGCTATGAGCTCAGACTCTCAAATTACGGGGCCAGAACTGCATTATTAATAACAAGGACAAAAACTATCATTAGATGTTGCTGCTTCATAGCTCCAGGAGATTGCATTCAAATCCCAACCCAGTCACTATCCACGAGCAGTTTCCATATTCTTTGTGTGTTGTGTGTGGGTGTTTTTTCAAATATCTCAAAGACATGCGATATAATGTAATTATTTGGATTAAAATGTCTGGTTTTGAGCAAGTGAGCCCTCTGAAGGATGGGCCAGGGTTGTTTAAACTTTTCCCTTGTGATAATACTGCTGAAATAGCCATGAATTGGATTCAACAGGTTTGAAGATGGATCAGTTATTGATTATTATTGGATACTCTGCTTTGGACTGTTTCACCATTCAGAGTCAGTTCCTCCTTTCCATTCAATGCTGCAGTCCACAACCATTTTGTGGATTAAGCAGGTCTGAAAATGTCATGTTATTAAATTATTAGTTTTGAATTAGACAGTCAGAAATATGCATACTTATTACATCATACTCCTTTTTGATGGAACACGTCACAATATAGAACATTGTGTGTGCCCTATGACCTCTGTTTTTATTATAGAAAACTGCATGATTATGGTGAAAGCAGTGTTCTTCCACTTACTTGGAAATGGAGGCACACAGTCAGTTTCTGAGGCCATGGTGAGGCAGGTTCGACACTTGCTGAAAGAGATCAGTGACAGCGTTAGTGTTTGGTCTGGAGGTCAACAGACTGGACGTTTCCTGCTGTCATGCTTTGTTGTAGATGAATATGCAGCTGTTTCCCTGGTTTACATTCTCTTAGAAGAAAGCACAGCAGAGGCATTTTTGGAACATATGGTTGTCCCAGAGTGGTTTGCAGACTGCTGATATTATGTTTCAATTTTTGCTCAAATATCCCAAGATGAACTGAATTTACAGGACTCTTAAAAGCAATTAGGCTACAAAGGCAATTCACATGTAAAGTTTTTCTCCTTCATACATTCTACTTGTATTGTACTAGTAAATTATAACGTTACTGCATCTTTTTCAATTACTTTAAGTAAAGATGCCACAGAACTAGAAGCTGTTTGAATTAGTTTATAACCTGAAAATGGAAACAAATTCTACAGACACAACAGTGCTAGAACCTGTTTCAATTAATTTATAACCTGGGAAAGGAAAGAAGAGCAAGGTGCCCAAAAAGTTGTCCCACAAACCCACATGTACATTATAACATAAATATGTCTTGTCCGAAGGACAATAGGAGGCGATGACAGAAAGGCAGCGACAGAGAAAATGACATCAGAGTTCGAGACACGTGATCATTTCATCTGGATATCAGAGAACGTGATCTAAGAATAATACTGACTGCTAAACAAAAAGCCACCCAAGACAACATCCACTCCTTGACATTTCTGATTTTCAGTAAGCTTTTCTAAGACTGTTTATAATACAGATACAGCTATCTGTTTTTTTTTATCTTATAAAAGCTTTCGAAGTATTGAAACAGGACAGTGAGGAGGGCCCGGCCCAGCTCTCTACTCCTGACATCACTCTTCCCCTCCCCTTGGCCCACAGCCTCTGCCTCGGATTAGCGTGAATATATCACTCCTGCAAATGAACTATGATTCTTAGCGCAATGAGAGATGTTGCAAAATCAACTGGAATGTTCAAGCAAATTATAGAAAAAAAAGATCTAAATTCTTTAAGTAGTTCTCTCGTTTGCTAACTAAGCGGAGTTAAGATTATGCCCCGAGGCAGACGCATGAGTGAGGAGGGCCCTGCCCCCCTCCCCGAAGCCCGATAAGTGTCTCTCGGATTCGCACTAATAAGTCGGTACCGCAAGCAAACTATGATACTTAGCACGATGAAAAAGTCGCAAAATCAACGGAATGTTCAAGCAAATTAAAGAAAAAAACCTGATCTAAATCTGTTAAGTAGTTCTCTCGTGAAAAGCGGACAGACACACAAACAGGTCTAAAAAAAACTACAAGAAATTTCGTGCTTGGACCACAAAATTTTTAAAACCGTTTCTTAGCGAGCACCTATGGGCCAAGAGTAACCTACATTCCAAATTTCAAGTCCTAAGTCCTCATGGTTCGGGAGATTTCGTGATGAGTGAGTCAGTGGTATTTGGATTTTATATATATATAGATATTCTTCAGTTTGGTATAATTATCTATACTAATAAAAGGCAAAGCCCTCACTGACTCACTCACTGACTGACTGACTGACTGACTGACTGACTGACTCATCACTAATTCTCCAACTTCCCGTGTAGGTAGAAGGCTGAAATTTGGCAGGCTTATTCCTTACAGCTTCCTTACAAAAGTTGGGCAGGTTTCATTTCGAAATTCTACGCGTAATGGTCATACCGTGGGGGGCGGAGTTGCATGTGACATCATCACGCCTCCCACGTAATCACGTGAACCGACTGTGAACGCAGTACGTAGAAAAGAAGGAAGAGCACCCAAAGAGCGCTGAAGAAAAACGCCGAATACTTTATTCGCGAGATACAAGTTTAATGAGAAGACACGAGGTATAAACGAGACTTTGGATCACTTTGTAACGGAGTTAAAATTGCTGTAGCGAGAAACTTTTAAGTGCCGGGTCTTAGCTAACACTAAATAAAGCCGTGGACATCGCAACATCACACAAGAGAGCAGCTCACGTGAACTAACTGAACGGAGTACGAGTGATCACTTCCATGCATCAAACCTGTTCAAAAAACGCATTACACAATTGACAAGGTGGGAAAAGAATATGCTCCGAGCTGAGCTCCACAACTAACGCGGTCTTGCGGAAGCAACTTCGTCACGCTGCCACCAAATACTCACAGAAAAATCCACAAGTTATTACACACGCTGTCTCTAGAGTTTCTCCACACTCAATGTATTCCTCGCATCCCCATTATACCCTCTGATCTCCCATTTCAATTCAGATGCCTCCAATTTCCAGTAAGGCTCTGCTTCGCGATGAGAAGTAATAAGTCTCAGGGACAGACCCTACAAAAGGTTGCCATTGATTTGAGGCAACATTGCTTTTCTCCTGGACAACTATACGTTACATTCTCAAAAGTGAGCTCGCGCAGCTTCGTCATACTACAACCGGAGTGCTGAACTGACAACGTGATATATAAAGACAACTATAACAATCGTAATAAACGAACAATAAAACAGCGGAGAACCCATGGAATAAATAAAAAGGCAGCTTCCTTGGCAAAGCAAGGAAAAAGGATGGTTTTATATGTCGTTCGTTTATAAAACAGCGGAGAAGCTGTGTAAAGGCTGCTTCACAAAAAACCAACGGAGCGCCTTATATGAGCAGGCAGTCAGCTAAAGAAGGGAATCAATAAATACCTATAATCGTAATAAACGAACAAAAAATGGCGTACAAGCCGCGGATTAAATAAAGGAAATGGGTACCTGAACAGTAAAGTAAGTCTCGAATAGCTACACAATAACTATAACAATCGTAATAAACGAACAATAAAACAGTACAGAACCACGAAGCAAGGAGAAACGATGGCCTTATATGGCGTTCATTTATAAAGCAGCGGAGAAGCTGTGTGAAGGCAGCTACACAAAAAAACAGCAGAGCGACACACTCTGAATGTATTCCTCGCATCACCGTTATACCCTCTGATCTCCCATTTCAATTCAAATGCCTCAAATTTCCAGTAAGGCTCTGCTTCGCGATGACAATTAATAAGTCTCAGGGACAGACCCTACAAAAGGTTGCCATTGATTTGAGGCAACATTGCTTTTCTCCTAGACAACTATACATTGCATTCTCAAAAGTAATCTCAGTGCACAGCTTGGTCATATTACAACCGGAGTGCTGAACTGACAACGTGGTATACAAAGGCATTACTTGACAGTAAAACTATTTCTATATATATACACATATATTATATATACACACACACATATATATATGTGTGACCTATATATATATATATGAATGACCTCCAAAGAGCACAGAGACTTTTGATCAAGTGAACGTGTCCGCAAAAAGTGGCGTCTCTTGCCCTGCAAAAATATTATAAAAGTCAAGCAGCCGGCGCGCGCATAGCTGTGCCGGCCTTTGAGACGCTGACTGCGCTTCTGCCTTAAGTCAAAGTGAGCACTTTTAATTTTTTCCTCCTTCCCCTGAGCTATAGCCCAGACAACTGCAAACACGGGATCCCTTTTCAAGACCGCGGAAAACTAATATTAAGGCGCTTCGCACTTTCTTTTGCACGTGTACGATTATGAGGTCACGGAAGACACGCACAGGAGGGGACGACCGACAGTGCAATCCCGGCCGGTTAATGGCAGGGATGTCTCTCCAGTCTACAGGAGACCCGCCGCAACGGTCCCCAAAAGGCGCTCCAATCGTCAGCGAAGACGTCTCTCTACACTATATAAAACAAAAAGGCAACTTTCCTTTCTTTACACCTTTTTTCCTTTTATCCCAAACCAAAGCCTTTCTCTCTTAAACACTGCAGAGGACACAAAACTTATTTTCTTTAATTGCTGGTAATGCCGGTAAGGCACATTACCAGAGGCAGAAATTTGGACGTTCACACAGAAAATGTAATTTCTATACCACAGCCGTCGTGTAGCACCTTTCAAAAGGGATCTACTACCGAGAGATGATCCATATACATTTTAGCTGCTGTTAGTACTACTTACCTGTTGTGTTATACTGTCTTTAAAATGTAGTTTACCTGAAACCACTCCAGTAGTGCTCAATGTATCTTTACTTCTTAAAACGTTAATATTTTACTGTTTAATAACTTATAGACTACATTCTATTTTTTTCCCTTGCACTCAGTAAGCGAAGCCAATGGGTAATCAGCTATATATATATATACGGTTGGAAGAGGTGGGGAGGGGTGGTTAGGTCCGCATGGTGGGGGGTTATTGGGTGTAAAGTCTTGTTTATTAAGAATAAGTTCTTCTTAAGTTTGCATATGCTGGATTTATGTCCAAGTGTCTGTTGATGGCGTTCTCATTTGATAACCAGGATTCAGCCAGTTCTCTGGCACTTTTATTATTGGCATTAAATTTTACTTGTACATCGTCCCAATTAAATGTATGTCCTGTTAATTTAGTATGCGTATAGATCAATGATAGTGAGTCCTTTCTTCTGACGGCGTTGCGGTGTTCCTGTATACGTGTTGCGATTCTTTTTGAAGTTTGTCCAATGTATACAGCTGAGCATGAACTGCATGGAATGCTGTACACTGAGTTTCGTGTTTCTGCTGTCGATTTCTTGTTTTTAGCATTAAAGAGGACCGTGCGCAGATTGTTCGTGGGTTTGTGTGCTATTCTGACACCTGACTTGGCTAGGATGCGTGCAGCACCTTCAGACACATTGTGGTGATAAGGTAGTGAGTGCCAGGTGGGGTGGGGGTTCTGATTCAACTCAATTGTTTGTTGAGTTTTTTGGCTTCTTCTGTGTAGGCTTCGATTAATGAATGTTTTTGAGTATCCGTTTGAAGTGAAAAGGTGGAAGAGATAGCGTCTCTCATTCATTTTTGTTTCCTCCGTATTACAATGGGTGTGGACTCTTCTGAATAGAGTTTTAACACAGCTCCGTTTATGAGATATCAGGTGGTTGCTGGCGAAGTGTAATATCTTGTCTGCGTAGCATTCTTTACAGTAAACACTAGTGATCAGGGTGGCGTCATTACTTCTTTCAATGTAGATGTCTAGGAAGCTGATATGTCGGTTAATTTCTTTTTCTATTGTGATTTGGTTTGCCGGGAATATTGAGTTGATGTGGTTGTAGAATTCATTCAGCTGATCATTTTTTATTATGACGAATGCGTCGTCCACATATCGTATCCAAATTTTGGGTGTGAACTGAGATAGAGCCACGTTTTCAAATCGCTGCATTACCTGTTCTGCTAGAAGTCCTGATAACGGCGATCCCATTGGCATGCCTTCTTTCTGAGTGTAGTATTTGCCGTTGAAATGAAAGTGAGTTTTTTGGCAGAGTGATATTAGGTGCATTACGGCTTTAATCGATAGTTTAGTTCTTGTCTCTATAGTGGGGTCACTTTCCAGTTTCATTAATAGTGTTTCTGTGGCTAGATGAATCGGTATCATGGTGTATAGCGACACAACGTCAAAAGAGACCATGATTTCATCCTCGGCAACGGATACATCTTTTAAGCGTTGTAATGCCAACTCAGCGCTGTTCACAGAATATTCTGAATCATAAGCTAGATGTTTGAGTAGCTGGGAAAGTCTTTTTGATAAGTTGTAGGATGGTCCGCCTGTTAGGCTGACCACTGGTCTGAATTTTAGTGGTGTTTTATGTATTTTCGGGAGTCCGTAAAATTCAGGGCAGATAGCATCGTTGGATTTCATTTTATAATAATTCTGTGCATCCATGTGGTTGTTATTCCGGAGTTTGGTCAGAGCAGTGTTTATTCAAGTAAAGTGTAGTTTTCGTTGGGTCATTACTCAGCTGTTGATAAGTGTTAGTGTCAGAGAGCATTTCAAGTTATTGCTATATATTGCCTTTGATTCTTGTAAGTCTAAGCATTATCCTCTGATGAAGACCCCTGGTAGGGGCTGAAAGCTCAGGAATAAAAACTACTTTATGATACGTAATTCATTTTCTCCCTTTGTGGATCTCCAGCTGCAAATATGCAAACCGTATCACAGACCTTCTCTTCCATATACTGTATATGTATATAGATACATGTATATATACATTGTCACGCATGCGCGAGTGGGAGACCGCGGACGGATCCGAAACCATTGCGTAGGACGTTTGCCGGTAGGGAATGGCGGAGTACTAACCTTTCTGCTCTTTCTTCCAGGAAAAAAGATCCTCCACCATCATAACCTGACCGCACTACGTCCACTTCCGCCCTTCCTCCGCCATCTTCCCTGACGCCAGCAGTCCCGTCATCCCTCACGCTTCCTTCCCAGCATTCCTCCACCAGTATAAAAATGGCCGCCGACCCTGTAAAGGCGGCGCGTATTGTTGAAGACGTTTTTGTTTATGTATATTGTGACTGCAATAATCTTTTTGTTTACAGTATACGGGGCTAAAAACCCCAAACCTTTACGCTGTGTTCTGTTTATTTTACAGTGGCGTAGTCGGCAGGATTTACTGCACTGAAGAATACCAAAATGACTGAAAGGCAGGACCTCAACACCGTGCTGCAGGGCATGAATGCCCAAATCCAATCCCTGCAGCAGGCCCAGGCTACTACTACTCGGGAGCTGGAGGCCGCGAAGGCAAAACTCGCGGAAGCCGAGAGGGTAAGGGCCGACCCGCCTCGTCCTAAACCTCCGTCCTTGGTCCCGATGACGGAGGCGGACGACATCGAATCTTTTCTGGGGATCTTTGAAAGGACGGCCACCCGGAATGAGTGGCAGCGGTCCGAGTGGGCGTCCATTCTGGCGTCCATTCTGGCGCCCTACCTGAAGGGGCCCGCGCAGCGAGCCTACTATGACCTCCCTGAGGAGGAGGCCGCGGACTACAAGCTCCTGAAACAGGAGATCCTGGCACGCTACGGCATTACGCCGAGCCAGCAGGCAAGTGAATGGCGGGGCTGGCAGTTTGACCCCGAAAAGCCGGCCCGAGCACAGGCTTTCGAGTTCTGGGGTAAGATGGGGAGGTGGCTACGGCCCGAGGGACCCCAAGCCCGGAAGGTAGTGGAGCAGGTGGCCTGTGAGGGCCTGGTCAATGCACTGCCCAGCCCCCTCGCCCAGCAGGTTCGGCACCATCCTTACACCGATATGCCGGGACTCCTGGAAGTCCTGGAGCGACAGCTCGCGGTCTTCCGACTCGGGGGGACAGAAAGGCAAGCTCGCGGGAACCGGCAGGGACGGGCAGCCACCCCCGAGCCCCCTCGACGCGCTGCGGAAGCGCCTCCCAAACTACGAGAAAAGCCGATCTCCCCGCACTGTTACAAGTGCGGGGAGACCGGTCACCTGCTACCAACATGTCCCCTGAACACCCCCATGGAGCCGATGGACTGCACCTGGGCTTCGATGGAAAGGTATTGTACTCCGCCGCACCCCTTGGCTAGTCCGAACACGGGAGTGGTGTTGATAAACGGGCTCTCAGTGGTGGCACTTTTTGACTCCGGCAGCAACATAACAATTGTCGCTCGCCGCTATGTCTTACCGCGACAGTGGCTAAGCAAACGGTTACAAGTCACATGCGTACACGGAGAAACCAGGTCTTACCGTTCCGCCGAATGCTATCTGTCCTGGAGGGGGGAGTTGTCCAAACTGTTGGTTGCGGTGTTGCCCGAACCCCCCTTTCCGGTGATCCTGGGACAAGAATGGTGACAAAGGAAAAGCGGAAAGACTCGCACCGCTCCTGGGGCCTCACTGGGTCTGGTTATGGAGGGACAAGGCACCCTTCCCGCGGTCTCCACGCCATGCAATGAGGCAGGCCACAATGGCGCAGGCACAATGGGGGAGGTGTCTCAGGCTACGGACGCTGAGCCGGAACCTCCCTCCGGCGAAGGGACAAGCCAGGGAACACCACCGCCCAACCCTTCTCTAGATCCCCTGTCCAACATGGAACACCAGTTCCGCTCCACGCCCGCCTCATTTAAAAGAGAGCAGTGGAATGATGACTCCCTGCGGTTTGCCAGGAATGCGATTGTTCTTCCAGGCAGCTCACAAGCTGACGGTTCCACACCACGTGAGCCCTTCTTTGTGTTAGAAAATAATCTGCTGTATCGGGTGGCAACTCACGAGGGCGAGGTGCGGAAGTTGTTGCTAGTGCCGCGTACCTTCCGGCGGGAGGTATGCGAACTAGCTCATGCCCACCTCCTAGGCGCCCACCTCGGGGCCGAAAAAACACTGGAGAGGATCAAGCTCCGCTTTTACTGGCCCGGGATCAACGAGGAGGTCCGGCGTTTCTGTCAATCCTGTCCGGACTGCCAGATTCGCCAGATTCCTAGGAGGGACTGTGCTCCTCTCGTCCCGATACCCCTAATTGACGTACCCTTTGACAGGATAGGGGTCGATTTAGTAGGACCCCTGGAACCCTCAAACCGTGGCCACAAGTATATATTGGTCATGGTTGATTACGCAACCCGGTACCCAGAGGCGGTTCCCCTGCGCTCCGCTAATACCAGAAACATCGCACGGGAACTGGTCAACCTTTTTTCAAGAGTGGGTATCCCTAAAGAAGTCCTCACGGACCAGGGCACCCCCTTCACTTCAGATACGTTCAGGGAGGTTGCCAGGTTACTGAGAATAAAGCACCTAAAGACGTCTGTCTACCACCCCCAAACGGACGGTCTGGTAGAACGCTTTAACCAGACGCTTAAGCAGATGCTTCGCAAGGTAGTCAGCGCTGACGGCAGGAATTGGGACCAGCTCCTGCCCCTTGTGCTTTTTGCCTATCGGGAGGTACCCCAGGCCTCTACGGGCTTCTCCCCTTTTGAGTTGTTATATGGGCGACAGCCCCGGGGACTTTTGGACATTCTAAAAGAGGGCTGGGAGGCCGAGGCTCTTCCCTCCTCCAATATCTTGGAGTATGTAGCGCAACTGCGCGACAGACTCACAAAAATCAGGCCCCTCCTCAAAGACCACGTGACTCGTGCGCAGGCAGCGCAGGCTCGGTGTTACAACCGCAACTCTGTACTCCGGGAGTTCCACCCGGGGGACCGAGTGATGGTACTCTTCCCCACCTCCCACTCCAAACTGCTAGCTCACTGGCAGGGGCCTTACGAGGTTAAGGAGAGAAAGGGGCTCGTCGACTATTTGGTTAGACAACCTAATCGTCGACCGAGCGAGAGGATCTATCACGTGAATCTGTTAAAGCCTTGGAAAGACAGGGAGGAGACTCCCGATACTCATAGATCCCTCTCCCTGTTCGCTAGCACGACCGCCCTTAACCTCGGTGACGAGCTAACGCCCATACAGCGGCGAGAGATAACCCACGCTATCTACGCCATCCCCGAAGTGGTAAGCGAGTCGCCAGGCCGAACCCCGCTGATTGCCCACGACATAGTCACGGAACCCGGAGTAGTCGTCCGGGAGAGGCCCTACAGACTCCCGGAGGCAAAACGCGCCGAAGTGGAACTAGAGGTACAACGTATGCTGGACTTGGACGTTATCGAGGAAAGCCACAGCCCCTGGTCCAGCCCGATTGTCCTTGTTCCCAAGCCGGACGGCTCCTGGAGATTCTGCAACGACTTTAGACGTCTAAATCAGGTCTCCAAGTTTGATGCCTACCCTATGCCCCGCATTGACGACCTGCTCGAGCGGCTGGGTGCGGCTCGGTATCTGACTACTCTTGATATGACGAAAGGGTACTGGCAAATTCCCTTAACGGTATCTGCCAAAGAGAAAACCGCCTTTAGCACCCCTAGTGGACATTGGCAATACAAGGTCCTCCCATTTGGGCTGCACGGGGCCCCGGCGACCTTTCAACGTCTGGTGGATAGAGTGCTGAAGCCACACCAGTCCTACAGTGCCGCCTACCTGGATGACGTCGTCATCTATTCCGGCACCTGGGAGGAGCATCTATTGCAACTCTCTGCTGTCCTCGCGACACTGGCTAAAGCCGGCCTCCGTATCAACCCCCGTAAGTGTTTCTTTGGCCTAAAGGAGGCCAAGTATTTAGGCTATTTGGTGGGGCGAGGACAGGTGAGACCCCAATGTTCCAAAGTTAAAGACATCCTGGAATGGCCCCGTCCGAATACCAAGAGGCAGGTGCAGGCTTTCTTGGGGTTAGCGGGCTACTACCGCCGGTTCGTACCCCGTTTCTCCGAGAGAGCAGCACCCTTGACTAGCTTGACAAAGAAGGGGGCTCCCCTGCACGTGGTATGGAACGATAAGGCGGAACACGCATTCAGTAACTTGAAACAGGCCCTTACTTCGGCACCTGTATTACGGACCCCTGACTTTGGGCTACCCTTTATTCTCCACACCGATGCTTCGGACACAGGCCTGGGCGCCGTGTTGAGCCAAAGCGTCGATGGTGTCGAACACCCCGTAATGTACTTAAGTCGGAAACTGTTGGACCGAGAGACCAGGTACGCGGCCGTGGAGAGGGAAGCCCTGGCCATTAAGTGGGCCGTGTCTTATCTCCGCTACTACCTGTTGGGTCGCGAATTCACTCTGGTGACTGATTACGCTGCACTTCAGTGGATGTCCCTCCACAAAGAGTCGAATCCGCGAGTCACCAGGTGGTTCCTGGAACTGCAGCCCTATAAGTTCACGGTCACTTATCGCCGCGGCGGCCTTCAGGCCAACGCCGATGCCCTCTCTCGCATCCACGACCTCTCAGCTAGGTCCGCCCGACCTGACGGTCTTGGGCTAAGGGGGGGGTCGTGTCACGCATGCGTGAGTGGGAGACCGCAGACGGATCCAAAACCATTGCGTAGGACGTTTGCCGGTAGGGAATGGCGGAGTACTAACCTTTCTGCTCTTTCTTCCAGGAAAAAGGATCCTCCACCATCATAACCTGACCGCACTACGTCCACTTCCGCCCTTCCTCCGCCATCTTCCCTGACGTCAGCAGTCCCGTCATCCCTCACGCTTCCTTCCCAGCATTCCTCCACCAGTATAAAAATGGCCGCCGACCCTGTAAAGGCGGCGCGTATTGTTGAAGACGTTTTTGTTTATGTATATTGTGACTGCAATAATCTTTTTGTTTACAGTATACGGGGCTAAAAACCCCAAACCTTTACGCTGTGTTCTGTTTATTTTACAACATGTAGATATATGTATATATATGTAGATATGTATGTATGTATGTATATGTGTATATACTGTATATATGTATGTATGTATATATATATATATATATATATATATATATATATATGTATATGTACACTCAAACCAATTATGACAGCAGCAATCCAAGCTGTGAGAAAACAGTAAAAAGGAGGCGTGTCAGACGTCATGGTACATTTTCTGATGCAGCTAGACGAAAACAACTTTGTGACGCTGCTGCCAAATACTCGCAGAAAAATCCACAAGTTAATAGACACACTGTCGCTAAATACTCGCAGGCAAATATGTAACTTGAACACAACACGTCCTCCAAATACGAACCTGATTGAAAGAAATAATGATAATCAAATCCTTGATGACAGCAACACTCATAACAGTGACAAAACAATTACATTGACAATCATGTTACGTTATTTTTTAAAATGTTTCCTTTAAAATATTTCTCTTTTTCATAACTTCTTTAACACACTACTTCTCCGCTGCGAAGCGCAGGTATTTTTCTAGTACGTTAATAAATAACACACAGCTTTTATATTTTCTGTACTTTGTCTTTCATCTAGAGTGAATAAAATAATAAGAGGGTGCCAAGTGTGGGGATGATTGCTGCTTTCTTGCCCACAGGGCTTATTAAGGCTGCCAGGCCGCTCCTCAATGATTACAACAAGTGCAGTAAAAATCAGACATTGTTTAGTTGGTAAGTAACATAAAACCAAAGGAGTTGTACTTTCATGTGTGTCACAAAGACACCCCCTATATTAGTGCCTGTGAGTCCCTATTTAGAGAATCCCATGTGAAATATTGCAGAGTGACAGGAAGTCAGCACTGCTTGCGACTCTTGTCTGGACAGGATCTCTATGTGTACAGTATGTGTGTGTATCTGTGTAATCTTCAAGGGCAGGAGTAGATGAACCCAGTAAACGTACCTGATAAGTCTCACAAATCGTACGATAGCACACCGCTGTGTTCAATGTGTGCCATTCTTTAACAGCAGACACGTGCACATGAGTAGGGGACAGCCGAGTAAACATGAGACTTGGAGTCAGTATTGTGCATGTGTGTGTGTGTGTGTGTGTGTGTGTGTGTGTGTGTTTTGGAGGTTATTCTGGGTGATGTTTAAGGCTGGGTCAGGTCAGCAACACCTGGCAAGGCTGTCTTGTCCTTTTTTCAGGAAAAAAAACAATATTTCCTTTACTTAAATTAGAGAGAGAAGGGAATAAACAAGACTAAAGGAACTTCAGGGCAGAGGATTACAAAAAGCCCTAGTGTGGGCTGAATTTTTGGGTTTTTTTTTGGATTTTTCACACTGCACATAAATATAAAAGTAAGAATATCCTGAAATTGATATGTGATTTTTTTTAACTTGGTACAATTTTGTCACCGATTTTATTATACTTATTCATTGTTATATGTTTTTCACAAAGAGTTTTATGAATTGACAAATTTTAGGTGTGATCATGGACTTTTAAATCCTAAATTTTAAATAGCACTTTAACCATATTACTAGGACTGCATTTTTCCATTTTAGGAGCACTACAAGTTAGACCTCTTATAACACTGCGAGATGCAGAGAAATTAATGAATGCTTTTGTTTTTAGTCAACTAGAATACTGTTATGTAGTCCTAAAAAGACCACCTAAGAAAGATTTCACTTGATTACAGTTAGTTCAAAATGCAGCAGCAAGAATCGTAACTAGCACATGCACTTCAGAAGAAGTCATCCACCTGAAGTTAAGCATGTTTGGGCTCAGCCAGTATTTGGATGGAAGAACAACCAGGAATAGCTTGGTTTGCTGCTGGAAGAGGCATTGGTGAGGCCAACAGGGGGCGCATACCCTGTAGGCTGAGGGTGGATCCCAACGCCCCAGTGCAGTATGGAGGACACTGTGCTGTGAAAATGGCGCTGTCCTTTGGATGAGATATAAAACTGAGATCCTGAATTTCTGTGGTCATAAAAGATCCCTGGGCATCCTTTGTAAAGAGTAGGGTGTATCCCGATATCCGGGCTAAATTACCCTCCATGGCTTAGTCATTCCGGCCCCCTAATCATCCCCTGTCTCTACTTGGCTCACTCTCTCACCACTTCACCACCTAATTGGTGAGGAGCGCATTGGCACAAAATGGCTACCACCGCATCCTCCAGGTGGATCCAAACATTAGTGGTGATTGAAGTGGCTCCCCACTAAAGCCCTTGGAGTAGTAAGAAAAATGATATATAAATGTAAAGAATTATTATTATTAATAACTAGAAAAAGACAATCTGAGCACATCATGCCAGCCTCTGTGTCATTACATTGGTTACAGATGTTCTGTAGAGAAGATTTTAGAATGCTATTAATGATATACAAAGCTCAAATTAAATTTGCCCCCTCATGTATTTTGGAATGTCTGTCCTCTTACATTCCCAGCTGTAACCTATGATCTTCTAATATTGGTTTCCTTATTATTCCAAGAGATAAACATAAAAGAAGTGGTGAGGTGGCCTTTGGCTGTTATGTAAGAACTTGAATACTTGAATACCATGAAGAAATTCTCAAAATCCTCATGTTGTGCAATCCACATGTCACTTATCCCGTCATATCCTGACAACGTGCTAAACACATGCATTTTTAACTAAAATTTTGTTAAATAAATGCTTACTGAAAATCAGTGGAGAGTATGAAACAGGAAACACGAATGACACAGGGCTAAGTTTTTCAACTGATGATCTGTCATTTGTTGACCAAGAATCCCCTCTTCAAATCATCATAGACCACCATTCTATCATTAACGTTTTTTATTTTCTTTCTGCACAAAAACATGACATTAAACATTTTTTCTCAGCCATCACTACAAAACCCATGGGGTATGTAAGTTAGAAGCACTTGCTGATACAGCCCATTGCCACATCCAGCATATGTCAAACCAACTCAGGATAACATATAGAAAAATATTTTTGGGTGAAATATGCATTTAATAATGAAGAAGGTAAATTTTAACGAAAGTTAAAAATAAAACCATGTTATAATTCTCCCTGTCCCAACCCCCAGGCTCTTGTCCTTCAATGCACTCACATATATCCACTATAACTCCAAAAGTCTTTGAACACCAGACTATCACACCTATATGACCATGTTGGACATCTCATTCCAAAACCATAGTCATTAATGTGGAATTGTTACCCCCTTTCAGATATAACACCCTCCATTCTTCTGGAAAGAATTTCCACAAGATTTTGGAGTGTATCTGTGGAGATTTGTGAGGTCAGGTACTAATGTTAGTTGAGAAGGCCTGGCTCACAATCAGCATGCTAATCATCCCAAAGGTGCACAATAGAGTTGAAGTCAGGGCTCTTTGCAGACCACTCAGGGTCCTCCATATTTTTATGGATTTGGCTTTGTGCACAGCGGAACAGTCATGCCGGGATACAAAAGGCCCTTCTCCAAAGTGTTTTCACAAAGATGGAAGATCACAATTGACAAGAATGTCATTGTAACAGTACCCTTCATTGAAACAAAGGGGCCTAACCCAGACCCTGAAAAACAGCGCCAGACCATTATCTCTCCTCCACCAAACTTTACAGCAGGCACTACACAGTCCAAAAGCTAGAGTTCACCTGGCATCAACAAACCCACATTCATCCATCAGCCTGCCAGATAGTGAAGCGTGATTCATCACTGCAGAGAACACATTTCAACTGCTCCAGAGTCCAATGATTCGCATGGTTTATTCTACTCCAGCCGGTGTGTTTGACATTGCGCATGGTGTTCTTTGCAGATCTTTAGTCATGGAAAACCCATTTTATGAAGCTCCCAATGATTAGTTCTTGATGCTGATTTTGCTTCCAGAGACAGTTTGGAACTGAGTAGTGTAACAGAGGACAGAAGATTTTTACATAACATTAACTTTAGCGCTTGTCAGCCCTGCTCTGTTTGTGTGGTCTACAACTTTGTGGTTGAGTTACTGTTGCTCCTGGACATTTCCACTTCAGCATAATAAACTTTCAGCTTATTGAGGCAGATCTAGCAGTGCAGGAATGTCACATAGTCACTTGTGGCAAAGGTGGCATCCTAAGCCAGTGCTACATTTAAAGTCACTGAGCTCTTCGGCCAAACCCATTCTACTATCAATGTTTCTCCATGCAGATTGCAGGGCTATGTGCTGAATGTATCGGTGTGTTTGAAATGCCAGAACTCAATAATTTGGAGGGCTGTTTGCATACATTTGGCCATACAGTGTGTGTTTAACCACATGTTCCACACAGACAGTTTTCCGAAACTATAATTTGAACCCGGACAGCCCACAAATTAGGAGTCAAGTCAGGAATTCTGGTGTCCCACTTAGGCAGAACCTATATTGAGATTTGAGTGCAGAACCCTGGAGCCCCCTAACCATTTTGTTATCTGGACACATACCTTCTTAGACTTCTCAAATCCTAGCTTTTGCATGTGGTTTTACTCAAAACAGATTGTGTTTTACATTTTCATTAAACAATCTGTGAAATTAAGCAGCCTAATTCCATCGAACGCATTCAATTATCTCTTGACATTGATTTAAATGCCTTCAGGTAGTCTTTCAAATAGTTATATAAATAAACAGCCTTGGTATGCAGATGTTCGAGCAGATTCATTAGACACCTCCGGCAGCTGCGTTATGCAAATCGAGAAATATTTGGGAACAATGACAGCAGCCTACTAACATTCCTATGACATTGCAGGACATTTTCTGCCCTGTGTTTACGCCCACGCCACACCACTGCCTAATAATGATGTCTAATAATTAAGCAATACATACCATGAGGACATTATGACACAATGAACAGCCCTTTTAGGGTGAAAACAATGCTGCCACCTACAAGAGTTACTGCATAACCTCTTGCATTTTTATGCATGCAATTAGAATAAATTAGAATTGTAATATTGGGCAGAGAAAGCAAGACTCAATCACCAGCAGCAGCAGATCGGTAAAGATAAAGCAAGCATACAGTCTGCATGTAGATTTAAGTATACAGGCTGTTCACCATGCGAGTTTTTGTTCTGAATTATATTATCATAAAAACAGCAGAGTGTCTTCTTTGGGTGGTTTAAAGTATATCCTGTAACTGCACATGACAGTTATCTGTCACATTCAGGTTCATTTCTATCTGCTATATGAATACAAAACGTTGCTCATGGTGTTGGGGAGACTTCTAGCAGGGGACCTGATTTTGAAAATGTCCAAAACTGCAAGCAACGCAGAGCTTTAGCATTTCAATTCAATATCATTTCAATTACTAAGACTGTCATCATAAATGGCAAAGTGAGGACTGGACTACCAGAACAACCACAATACACTGCTGACGGCTCAACAAAATGTCTGTACAAAACAGGTGATTTTTTTTTCCACCTGAGATCTTAATATAAATACTTAATGATAGGCAGATGCAATGCATCTAAACATTTCCGGAAAGGAGCTAATTGCCTTTCTTCTTGCGTCAATTGCACTGGAAGCAAAATTCCAATTGTTTCACTTTTTTTTTTTGTAAACCAAAGCATTGTGATTCAAATCAAATTCAGTGTTGTGTAAACCATTTTGCTCATCATTACTAACCAGTGGCAATATTTTTTTCAGTCCTTTGTAATTGGCTGTGTTTTGGAGATCTTCAGTACTTCAGAATATTTTATAACTGCTGTGGTATGAATTTTTGCATATAAGTCAGCGTTTCTCAACCTTTAAGTATTTGCGACCCAAGTTTTCATAACAGTTTTAATCGCGCCCCCCTAACGTTTTTTTGAAAGGAGCCCGCTAATACCAATTTGTTCTTTTTTAATTAAGGATATATCATAGATGCATATTTTTTTATACCTACTTAACTTTTATTGACATTTATCTAACTCTATATTTATTTTTCTCGTATCAGAATGTAGTTTAAGTTGATTTGTTTTGGTTTCAATAGATGTATTTTTCATATTTTCGATTCTTGTTTTCTTTTTTTCATATCTTCATGCCTCCCTTTTTGTTACTTCGCACCCCCCTATGGGGGCCCACCCCACAGGTTGAGAACCACTAATATAAGTTGATAAATATTTTGTATGTCTTTATTTGTAACTTAGACAAAGCAATGTAATATTAGTGTTATATCATTGATAAGAACAGCAATCTTCTTATATAATACGCTACCGTGGCTGTTCGTCTGTCCAGGATTTTAAATCACCTGTACCTCGCAAACAAGTTTCACCTATTGACTTGAAATTTGGTACACATATTCTATGTGATGTCTACTATCCGCTTTCGGGGTGATGATTTTTATTACTATTTTTATTTTTATTTTATTTTATTGTAGAAACAACTGTTGGCAGCGTGCAGCAGGGCGGCCATGCGGCGCATGCGTACAGGCGCCGTTCTCATCCCTACCACCTTTGCTAATCATTCTTGAGGCAGATTGAAGACTTAAGTGCCAGCTTAAGTGAAAAATTAAAGAAAAACGTACTAAGCAATTGCAACACAAAAACTAACTTAATCGGTTTTAATGCAAAAAGATGCAGACGAATGAAGAGAAGCAGTAGGCCGCTAGGGTGGAGAAAAGAAGAACTGCTCAGGAAGCAGCAAGCGCATCAACCTCTGAGAAAACGAACGCTAAACTTACAGAGAAAGAGGATGAAAACTAGGAATGCTCAAGTCAAGTGTATTCACTGCACGTTATCGTGCAGTACGTCGTTACTGGTGGTTTGATAATTAAGAACCCCTTCCCTCCTTTTTAGGACTGAGTCTCTTTGTAATTATATGACAGGGTTGGGGAACATGCCTCAAACAAGTTTGGCAAATGATTCTCTGCAGGACCCTCTCAATCAACCCCCACAGGAAAGCCAGACTGCCTAACTGACAAGCTTCACCTTAACAAATGGTTTTGAGGGCAGGTGTGAAGGTATTCTATGCCCCATTGATCTGAAGTATGGCTGTTTGGAATTGGCTTGCATCAGAAGCCTTTAAGTACCATGACGCCCTATTTGCTGTAGGGTGTGGACAGAAAATCTATAAATTTGCTTGCTTTACCCCTCTCTCTCTCTCGCACACCATACTGATGAAAGAGCATCTCACACACCATGAACTGAAAAGGACAACACAATGAAGAGCACAGTTCAGCAGCCATATTGAGACATGCGGCCTGTTCTGAAGAAAGCTGAGCACAAAATGATGCCTTAACTAGAGACATTTTAAGTAACTAACATGTCTGTGTGCCGCCTGAAACTACACATCAGCATTTATCATGTTGTATGGTTGCCAATATTCAAATGTACTTTTCTTATTGTTATTATTTATGAATATTATGAATAATACATTATTTAAAGTGTAACTTAACTCCTGCTTGTCTTTTACTACACCAAATTGCCTGAGGTTATAAATGTAGAAGGGAAGGTGGGGAGAAGTTATATGGTACCATACCTTATAAACAGTGGTAAGTCTGGGAGATCTGAGGCATTCTGACAAAGGGTACACATTAATACTACAGAAGGGGAAGAAGAGTAATATATTACTATTACTATTATAATAATAATATTATAATATATTACTCTACCAAGACAAAACAATAACCTTTCTCTGAATAGTACATTCCAATCGTTGGATCTCAAGTGTAAATACTCCATTGTTTTAGGATGTGCTTAGGTGAGCTTGCGTTGAATTTCAGTCCAAGATTTTAGCAATGTAGCATAAGTGGAAGATATGGTTTTGGAATGTTAGTTTTACCTGAAGGGACTGATAAAGGCAAGAAAAAGTAGTTATTTTTTTACTGATCATGGTACCACAGGGCCAGCTTAAAACAGCTGCAAGTCAATCTCTTCATTCTTTCGTTGGAGGCAGGATGTTCCTCCTGAGCCTTTTTGATTATACCCCAGAAGAAAAATATCATGAACACCAATTAATGTTTTTTTTTTTTTTCAAACAAGTAATATGATGGTTAGAATGGGACAGTTCAATATACACTTAACATTAAACTCGAACTTGATACCCAAGCACTGATTTTTGGGGTGAGTCTAGTGCCCTGACTAACAGATGTGTAGGCCGTGGCCAAAAAGCCTCTAACAAATGAAAAGTAGCAGGCATGCAGATAACAGGGACTGAAAAAAAACAATTAGAGTGAATGTAAAATGTTCTTGCATTACAAAATACATTTAGAAAATCTGAAGTGAAGGAACAACTGGATAAGGGAAAGGCCCTTCAAGGCTTTAAGAAGAGAAGAAGAGCTTATGCTAGAAATGCATGTTGTCAAATCAAAGTGAAAGGAGAGCACAGGAAGAGAGGTAAGAGTATCTCAAAAGTTATGTGATCCAGAAGGAGTCACCTAGCATGAGTACCAATATGAAGCACATGTCCTGTTATGAAGGACATGCAGGGAAGGAGTTAGTACCGGTACCTGGTCCTTTATTTATGAACTAGGCCTCAGGGATGCAGGGACACCTGAGAGCACATGAATGTTATGTTTCAGTCATGGGTTTGGGGTTGTAAAAGATGCAACAGTAAGCAGCATAAAGGTTTGGGGTTTTCCGGCCCCGTATATTGTAGACACTCCACAATTCAAAAAACTCAGGTCAAACACAAACACAAACAGGTTCATATGCGCGACGCCATTCTAGGCGTCGTCGGCCATTTTATATAGGAGGAGCCGGAAGTGGAGGAATGCTGGGAAGGAACCGTGAGGGAGGATGGGACTGATGACGTCAGGAAAGATGGCGGAGGAAGGGCGGAAGTAAACGTACTGCGGGAAGGCTTATGATGGCGGAGCGTCTTTTTTCCTGGAAGAAATCAAAGGAGAAAGGTTAATACCCAGCCACTCCCTGCCGGCGAACGCCTTTCGAAGCGGTTTAAGGTCCGCCCGCGGTCTCCTATTCGCGCGTGCGTGACAGGGTTCAGGCCTTTGTTTCATGACTTCTTTGTTAATTTTTGGATTCTTTTGTTTGTGTTAATTTTATTTGCTGCCAGAGTGATGTCATGAGGTTGGTGCCACCTTCCTGCTTCTGCCCCTGTTACTGCCAACGTGTGGCCTGGAAGAAGTCATCCAATTTCTGATGCAAAGGGTGAGTATGGCTACATAAATCCCACCTCTTAGGTTATTTTGTACAGGTTAGACGACCAAGTCAGCAGGTGGTCCACCAGTTTCATTTACCCCACTGGAACTACCAAGAGGTGCTCTTGTCATAACATCTGCTCAGCCTGATCCAAGTCTCCTTGAATCATTTGACATGCTTTGTTCCTGTCATCCATTTTTTGTCTTTCCCACGGGGACGGATGTGCATTTTGGACTTTTTGAAGGGGGTCAGAAAGCCACCCCTTTAGCAGGGGGTTATGTTATGTTTCAGCCAGGGTTCCTCCCCTGTCTGGGGTTCAAATCTTTGTATTATGTCTTCTTTGTTCACTTTTCATTCTTTTGTTTGTATTTATTTTATCTATGTTTATTTGCATTTTTATCTGTATTTGATTTTGTCTAGGCATCAATGCCTTTGTTACACATCTTCAAAAGGTGGGATCCCCTGCCCTTCACCACCAGTGACTGCCCTCAGCCCTATAAAGATGAGGGTGCTCCACAGGTCCTGGTGGTTTATTATCGAATGCGCTAGGGAGTGGTGAGTTCCTGTCCTTTTTGTGATTTACTTGTGATTTTGTGATTGTCTGGATTTTTGAACCTGCACTCTGTTTTAGACTTCACTTTAGATTTGGGACCTGGACTTGCTTGCCTTGGATTGACTTGCCTTGCCTTTTAAGGCAATTCCTTTTTGCTGTTGGTGCCCTACAGAAGTTTCTTTTGTTACAGAGCATCTATGTGCAGAATAAATCTTTGATTTTATAAAGATTTTACGTGGCCCTCTGTGTTGCTATCTGGGGGGTTTGCTTGGATTTCCCCCTTTAATTGGCACTTTCAGAACAGATTAGGAGTTAAATGCATGGGAACCCTCAAACAGCATAACAATGAGCAAGATCTGGAAGTTTCAAGGAGCATCATTGGCAATGACTACCCCGAGTGTTTCAAATGTTGCTTCCTACAATCAGCTTATTGATGCTGCCTTCACAGTCTATGGGAAATATTTTGAAATTCTCACTTTTAATGCTTCACTTTCCCAGTTTATTGCATTCT
This sequence comes from Polypterus bichir lapradei, assembly GCA_026402145.1. Lineage (NCBI taxonomy): Eukaryota > Metazoa > Chordata > Cladistia > Polypteriformes > Polypteridae > Polypterus > Polypterus bichir. Next base: position 39,847,279 of record JANRMT010062822.1, read on the forward strand.
AGTGAAATTCAGGTCAGATGTTTGGGAGAAACATCAGTTCGATATTAATTTGGTACTTGGTCTCGACAAAAAGCAGCTAAAGATAAGTTGTAATTTATTTTATGATAGTAAAGAGCAAACTAATTGAATTAAAAGTGAATCACTTTGCTCCAAATATAATTAACCCACAAAAATTTAATTTCTGGCTGACCAGGTGTAACCTCCATTATCCTGATTCATTTTTCTATTTCCCTGTGCGTCAGGCAACAAAGGACAAGTACACACGGTAAGTTGTTCTGCTTAATTAGCATGAAACCCAGGAAAGTACCAAAAATACTCTGTCTGTGGCACAAAAAGTTCCAAACTGCTGTAAGAAGAGAAGAGAAACATTACAAAGTTTGAACATGTCATTTGGAAGTATATAAATAAACTTTAAGACAAAGTTTACAGAGCTCAGCAGAACTCATCCTACATACAGCATGCCAAAGAGGAACCCTGCTGAAGATTAATAATAAAGTTGCATAAAAGATGCATTGGTCAGAAGCCTGCAGGATATGCTCTTCCAACATTTTAGAATCATACATAAAATGTATAATAATTTGGGTGAAATACAATTGCAAAAAATAAAATATAGTATACATTGTCCCAGAGGGCACAATATGGATGGCTCCTTACCCGACCAGGATGCCCTTATAATCAAAGTTCTGGAATGGATGGGCTGCCCAACCAGATTTGGAGCACAGAGGGACACTGTCCTTTGCAGACAGATAAACCCCCGATACATGGGGGTGGCAGCAGCTTGCCAGTGGTACACCCAGTGGTACACCTGCAAGGAGCTGTAGTCCTGGTGAGTAGCCCTGCTGGGGTATCCTTGTCTAGTAGAGTGTTCTAGTCTAAAGTGGTCTGAAATAATGTTGTTAATACAAACTGAAGCTTCTGGACTGGTATACAGTAGTTTCACCCATGCACAAATGTTCAGGCCAAACCCAAATTTCTCCAATGTAGTGAAAAGGTTGTCCCATTCAACCATATCAAATGCTTTTTCTGCATCCAAAAATAATAATATCTCCGGGGTGTTAGACTTTGTTTGTAAATATATTACATTAAAAAAGCGCCGAAGATTGGAAGTTAAGTGTCTGTCTTTAATAAATCCAATTTGGTCTTGTGATATTACTGAATCCTTCTAGCTAGAACTTTGGACAGTGTCTTAATAGCATTATTTAGAAGTGAGATTGGTCTGTATGATGGACATTGTAATAAGTCCTTAGGAAAGACGATAATTAATGCTTGATAAAAAGTTTGAAGCTCCCAACCTACATAGTAGTGGGTCATATCCGGTATACCTGCAGATGAACTTCTTCTTCCAGTATGGATTTTGAGAAAACCGTTTAACTGGCATATAAAATGTTACTTGCAACCACATTTAAACATAAAACACAAAGCGTGCATGTGAGAAGAAAAAGGAAATGTAGTTTTGTGTCTGTATATTAACATGTTAAAGGTAACATGCTTGAGTATAGACTTGTATGTGAACTGTGGGTAAAAAGTGAGTATTTTCCATTAAAAGAATTTCCCAGAGTGCTGTGAGACTGATAAATATACACAAATACATTATACTCATATCTAGTGAAACACATTTTGCACTTTGGTAATTGCTGGTATCTGCATTACAAGGGCCTTCAGAAGCAGCTTCCTTGTGCCAAGATCAGTAAGAGAGCTTTTGACCATGAGCATGCAGGGACTGCCTGTAAGTATTATGGTCTGTGTTTTTTTTTTGTATTTAATTTTTTTTTGGGTTGCCTTGAACATATACAGACAATGTATATGTCTATCTGTAAATTATTAGAGTCAATGATTTTAAAAATGATATTAGTTTCCCATTGGATGTTGATTGTCCACGGTGATTGCCTCCCAGAATTTTCCATGCTGCGTGACACGTGAATCATCATTAGCACAACCATACTGTATTTAGGTCAACATGGATGTTTCTTCTGTATCCAAGACTGACGAATAAAAACCTTAAACAAGTGTTTGAAAATTCCTTCCTTTGTCCTTCTGGTTATTAGAATTCTAATCTTCTGGTGTTGATCTTTGATTGTCCATTTGTGATTTCCGTTTAGCTCTTCTGTAATTTTGATTATTTCAGTTGACCTTGGCTTGTTCTGGCCTATTCTTTAAATAAAAACTCTCTAACTCTGATTCAGTAAAGCCAGCACTGTGAGCAGAGCACTTCCTGGTGACATCAGATGAGCTCTTCCACGCATTCAGCCCCACCTTTCTGCACAGCATTACATCCAGGAACCATGATATGGAGTTTAGGCCATTCCATCCACTCCTACATTCATGTAAAAATTCTCACAGCAAAACTTGTATTTCTTGTCTCTCCAATTGGATATGAACAGAGCATGAGTCTTGGCTAAGTGTTGCAATGAGTAGCACGCAGAATGCAAAAAAGGATGCGAGTCCTCCAAAATACCCAGAGAACCACTGGCCTTCAGTGGCATAGCGTAGTGGGGGCGGCAGGGGCAGCCCGCCCCGGGCGGCACTTTTAGGGGGCGGCAAAGAATTACTGTATATTTTAGTCTTTTAAATTGAAATACCTAAATAAGGGGGCGGCGAAATTTTCCTCCCACGCTACGCCACTGACTGGCCTGCTTAAGATAACCTGGGCTTTTAATAGGACATGGCCTCTGTATAAAACAAATATGCAATCATGTATTAACAAAGAACATTCAGTGCTGTAAACACGAGATGGAGTGACTCAGAAGCTTGTGGCTGACATTAAGGCCCAGGTGAACTGCACCAAGGCAAGGACACATTAATGAATGACCAGTGGTAACAAAGCAGCATTTTGTTGTCTTACTGATCTTTTCAGACACGCCATACAGGGTTCTGCAAACTAAAACAAGGTGATTTAATACATCCTTCGTCATAACCCTGTATACTAATTGAGAAGACAGGAAGTCATATGAGTAATTAGCTAGCTGAGCCTCTGACACCAAGGTCCTCTTTCTCTGTGCGTTTTACTTTCATACTCTTGCAATGTACCCCTGTGGCAATTTTCAATGACAGCATAAAATAACAGGACGTTGATCAAAGTTTTATTTGAGGATATTTCAAAAAGGCAAGGTACCATGACCTCATTGGCTCATTTATTTATTTGAAGCATTATATGTTAAGACTTAGAGAAGGCGTCCTTTTCCATGTTATCTCTACACTTATCTCCATTGTGACATTAAGGTATCTATCCTGCCCAGAAGAAAGTGAGTTTAAGCCAGAATGCTACAGCAAATCATCTACCACCCAAGTAATATTTCACAGTACTGATGAGGTGAATGTCACTTATAGCAGTTTCTAGAGGCAGGGTGGATGACACAACACCTACCTTATGAATCACTATATCCACACTCGAGGAGTGTTTTCAGAGTGCATGCAGTAAGATCACTCCTCAGTCGGTCCTTTCCAGAGATTGATGTAACATGTGATAATAGCACACAAGTTTCAAGAGTAGTGCGCAGCAGTAAACATTCACTCGCAGTTTGAGATGGTCTGAGACTTAACTACACTATATTCAGACAAGCCCGTTGTCATGAATGTCTTTTAAATAAATGTTCTGAAGTCATTCTGCAAAGGGTTTGGTCGGTGTGTATGAATTTATTTGTTGAATAGATCTATTGGAGAGCAGCCAGTGAACTTGCTATTCTATTTTAATCCTTCTGACTAGACAACACAAAAAGATTCCTCGGCTTATATAACCATAGGTAAGAAAGGCAGCTAGCAAGCAGCAAATCATCCTATAGACTACGGAAACTGAATAAGAAAGTTAGAAACTTAAAATAGACAACTTACCACATGATCTAAGTTACACCATCCTTTAGGTGAGGCTAAAAGAAATCCTTTGTTCTATAATGCAAATATATATTTAAATGGAGATGTGTATAAAACTGGTTTTTATTATATATTATATATCCTCTTTAATAAAACCCCTGTGTGCGTTCAGGTGTCCGTGTGTGTGTTTTCTGGTGAAGTGCGCATGCGCGGGCCATGGCACGCATTGCACCGTGCCCCGCCCATGTGCATGGCACCGTGTACGCACACACACACTGGATGTTGGGCACACAGTGAATGGCCTTGCCACGGCAGCGCATGATAAGAAATAAAGGACACCATTGCTGGGGAGAGTGCTGATTGGGCAGTCGCAGCCACGCACATAAAATCCGTTGCTGAGGAGACGCCACACATACAATAATCAGCTGCACGCCAGCACAGATTAAAATACTTGCTGGGAAACTAAATAGTACTTGCTGGGGAGATGCCACGGGCACAATTATCAGCTACACGCCACACATTACATCAGTTGTTGGGGACACTCTGCTGATTGCCCAATGTTGTGACAGAAAATTAAAGTCATATTACGGACATCAAAGCCAGTATTACTGTCAGAGAAAATTACAGGCATTTTACGGAAATACAAACCAGTATTACTGCAAGAGAAAATTAAAGACACACAATACAAGGACGCATATTACAGCCACATATAAGCCAGTATTACTGTAAGAGAAGATATTATGGACGTATCTACTAACAACATGCCACCCAAAAAAAAAAAAAATAAAGGACACGTCAAGTAGGACAAAAGACACAGACAATCAAATCCTATATAAGCAACATCTCCTGGAAGAACGGTCAGCTCAACAAGTAAACATCAACAAAAGAAAGGCTGAAAGACAAAGAAAAATACGAGCAAATAGATCGATTGAAGAAAAAGAAAATGACTGTCAGAAAAACGCTAAATGAGAAAGACTCAGAAGAGCAAACCTTAGAAAAAGATGGCATTTACTTGCCAGAACCAGTATTCAGCCACAGTCAGTTATATGTTGCATTGTCAAGAGTTAGAAGTTTTCCAGATGTTGTTGTCAAGGTTGTAGATGGTTCTGAACAAGGCAAACTGTTGCCAAACTCAGACAGAATATTTACAAGAAATGTTGTCTATAATGAAATTGTATAGAAAAATTTCATGAGGTAAACAAATAGAAAATTTTACCTAAATATCTTCTTCAGATATTGTGTCTTACAGATTGTTACAAAGTTTTACACTAAGGCAATATTAATTATACTTACTGTTTTGTCATATACGTTTCTATTTTATTTTTATTATTATTTTACTTTAGGCTTCTTGCAAAAATATTTTTGACAAAAAAAAAAAAAATTAAGACAAGAAACAGAATGAGGTCAAGGTCCCTTGCCATTTAATATAGACTGTTTATACTAATGTTTATGCACTACTGTTCTAGCGCCCATTATTGTAACGGGCTTAATGTCTAATATATATATAATTTGTTATGTTAAATATAGAGTATACACACACACACACTACAAATGAAATTGAAAAAGTTATAAAAAAAAAACACATAAAAAATCATTTCTCTCACACTGCACAAATTCAGTTTTTAAATAGAAGTTGTGATTATTATATTTTAAATACCTTTCAATGTCGTCAAATGAAAAGTTCCAATTTTCTGATCAATGCTCCATAAGCTTAATACTTGAAAACAGTGCTCATGATTACAGTTGAAAGTTCAGGCCAGGCCACTACACTCTCCAGATCTGTAATAGATGAAGTATCTAAGAGCATGCTTACTGTTAATTTCAAGTTACCCCTTACAAAAATTAAATACATTTAAAAATATTTTTAAAATATATTTCTACAAATATGAATATATATTAAAATATTTCACTGTTGTGAAGACAGCAGTGCAAAATAGAATAAAGGGTATTAAGGCTTCAAAACACACAAGTCAGACTAAGAACTCATTGAGTTTGCCTTCCAAAATAGGCCTCACCACAGGCAGCCAATCCCCAAACTCAGGTTTAGGCCCATACAGGCTTTGAAAGTTAAAAATATCCTTAATATTCAAAGAACTTCTGTCTTAAAGGACAACGCCAATAATGAATGTTCATAAATAAATAATTTACATTAAACAAAAGAACAAGAACAGCAAATCAAGGACAAATTAAGATAAAAGTAGCAAATAATAAGGCAAAATGAGTATGCCTGGAAAGGTAACCTAAGCCTAAGGTAAACAAGTCCATTTTGCACACGCTAATAGCAAAATCCAATAACTCATTGTAAAAATGCACAAAAAACAGAAAATCCAAATATCTTCACCAACCTCAGTGCCGGTGTGCAGAGCCTGACTCTCCGCCTCAATTAAGTAGGTAGAGGTTGGTCTTTCAGTTGGTTGTCATTGTGGCCCCACCCCCTGATATTCTGCTTTAAGAGGACAGGTCACATGACTGAACTTAAATGCATTAACAACAACAAGAAGAAAACCTATCTGTGCAATGTATGTTATATAAGTGTGCATTGATTTATTCTCTTTTCGGTATGTCACTTGTTCTTGACTTTTTCTAATTTGCTTTTCTTTTCTTATTATTTCTTCTTTGTCATCTTTTAAGTCCATTTTGAGCTATATCCTTTGCATGAAAATGTGGTAAAGAAATAAATGTTATAAGTGCATTAATGCAAAAATAGACATAAAACACCACTTTAATAAATAATTATAAAATAAAGCTCAGAACAAAACACACAAGGTTACCAAACACATTGTCAATAACAGAAGATAGAAAATTAAATAAAAAAATAGCATGAACATTAAATTAATGAAAACTTTAACAAAGCCCTGGCTAAACTATAACAGCTACAATATACTTTCAGGATAAATATATTACAATATATTGCAGGATACAGAAATATATTGTAAAAAATGTATGTTTATTGTCATTTTTGAATATTGCAATGTATTATAAAAATATAAAAATGCATTTCCTAATATATTTTAAAATACAGCACTAGGAATAATATCCTGTAGGACAAATTTTACAAAATATATACTTCTTCTTCATCTTTTCCCACTTCTGTGTGCGGTCAATGTGCTCAATCAGCCTTCTTCATTACAGCACTGTCCTGCACCTCCTCCCCGGTCAGACCCTTCTCTTTCAGATTTGCTTTTACTTTATCCATCCACCTCTGCTTTGTCCTCCCTCACTTTCTCTTCCCCTGTACTTCCATTCCATCTTTCATTCACTTTCATATTCATTGTCTCTCCTCATCACATGTCCATACCACTTCAACCTACTTTCCTGTACTTTCTGTCCCTCTTTTGTTGTACCTCTGATTGTCTCATTTCTTATTCTGTCCTTTTTTATAAATCCACACATCCATTTCATCTTTCTCATTTCTGCCACATCTAACTTATTGACCTGCTCTCCTTTTACTGCCCACATCTCAGCTCCATACATCATTGCTGTTCCCACAACTGTCTTAAAAATCTTACCTTTAATCTTCGCCTTAATTCTCAGATACCTTCTTCCAATTGTTCCATCCACACTTTACTCTGCATCTAGTTTTCCATCTTAGACTACCACTGATCCTAGATATTTAAATTTCTCCTCTCTTTTTAGTAGCTCCCCCTGCAGACTAAATTCTGAATCCTGATCATCGTTTAACCTTAAATATTTTATACCAGTAATGGCGGACTGCATGATAACGTGCAGTGGAAACACTTGACTTGAGCATTCCTAGTTTTTGTCCTCTTTCTCTGTACGTTTAGCATTCGTTTGCTCAGAGGTTGATGTGTTTGCTGCTTCCTGAGCAGCTCTTCTTTTCTCCACCCTAGCGGCCCGCTTCTTCTCTTCTTCCATCGGGCATCTTTTTGCGTTAAAACTGATTAAATCCGTTTTTGTGTTGCAATTACTTAGTACGTTTTCTTTAATTTTCACTTAAGCTGGCACTTAAGTCTTCATTCTCCCTCAAGAATGATTTAATATATGAAGAGGTAGAGGAAGTGACGCCGAAGGTGGTAGGAATGAGAATGGCATCCGTGTGTATGCGCCACACGGCCGCCCTACTACCCGCTGCCGACAGTTGATTCTACAATAAAATAAAATAAAAATAAAAAGAGAAATAAAAATCGTCACCTCGAAAATCAGAACAGTACAGGTCACGTAGGGTATGTGTACCAAATTTCAGGTCAATAGGTCAAATGGTTTGCGAGCTACAGGTGATTTAAAATCCTCGACAGACAAACAAACAGCCACGGTAGCGTATTATATAAGAAGATTTTATTTTATTTTATCTTCCAAACCCCTTCTCCATTCTTCCAACTTCCTCTTTTCCAGTGCTACTCAACATAATATATTACAACATTTTAATACATTGTAAATTGTAGTTATAATGTACTATATGCACATTTTAGAGTAAATAGTCAGTGTTATGTTCTGTCATGTTTAACCAGCAGCCGTACCACCTGCACTTCAGAACAGGTCATTGACATGAAGCTCAGAATGTTTGGGTTCGACCAGTACTTGAATGGCACTGAAGAGGTGTTGGTGAGTCCAACAAGGGGCACGTATCCTGTGATCTGTGTGTGGACCCCAATGCAGTGACAATGACACGGTGCTATAAAAATGGTGCCATCCTTTGGATGAGACGTAAGATTGCGGACCTGATTCTCTGTGGTCATAAAAGATCCTTGGGTATCTTTCATAAAGAGCTGGGTGTTTCCTTACATCCTGGATAAATTGCCCACCATGGCCTGGTTATTCTGGTCTCCTAATCATCCCATGTCTTTAATACGCTGACTCTCTAATCTCTTACACCACCTAATAGCTAATGTTAACAAATTGGCTGCCGTCACATCGTCCCAGTGGGTGCTGCACATTGGTGGGGGTTGAAGTGGCTCTCCTGCCTCTCTATGTAAAGTGCTTTGAGTGTCTTGAACAGCGCTACATAAATAATTGCAATGTCTTCTTCTTCTGTCCTCACAACAGTACTTGGCTGGTAAATAATAATTAAAAGCAGGCGATTTCAAAAATGTTGTATTGAAAGACCTTTTTAATTATGTAATGTTCCCAATTTTAATTTTTAATTGCTTTTGCTGCTTTGAATTTTGATTTGCCACATCAGAATCTACAACTTTCCACTAATAAAAAAACTGCAAACAGATACTCTAATATTCCAGACCTGCTTATAATTAAAATTGTTAGCTTGACAAAATAATTCATCTCTAGAAGTTAATATTAAAAGCTTTTAATATTTTTTATTTTTCTAAAGCGAGTTACATCTGAGATGCAATCAGTTACAATTCAGGTGAAGTGATTTGCTCTTGGCCACACAATGTCAGTACAGAGATTTGAACCAACATCCTCAGGGTCTGAGGTCCAAAGCCTTAACCACTACTGTACTTTGTAATGAATAGACTGCTACCACCGTAACATTTTCAAATGTTTTCCCTGACCTCTCAGAACACATCAAACTTACAATAAATGTTTCACTGTGGAATACTTTGCAGCCCACATATGCTGACACATCCACCTACCTGAACAACATATAGTGAGCTACAGGGAGTTTAAAATGAAATGGATTTATTGGGAAGCCAGTGTTTAATTTCTTTTCCAGGATAAAAGATAAGCCATGAGGGATCCTTCAGAAACACAGAGCTGGACACATGGTATACTGCATGTCTGTATTTGGAAACATATTTGTTACAGTATCCATCCATCCATCCATCCACACATCTTCTAAATCCACTTATCCAAATCAGGGGCATGGAGAAGCTGAGCCAATCCCAAATAAGGGGAATGTAAATTTCATTATATTTCAGATATGATCTTAAATATCTTATTCAAACTCATATATTTTACATTATATTGAAAGATTAAATGAAAAATCCAAAATGAGATCTCCTTCATATCTTTTATGTTTCTCTTCGACAACGAGATCAGAAAGAAATAAAATGGAGACATTGACTTTTGTCTCCTGCTTCTTGGATTTTTCTCCTGAGAACAAAATATCCTGGTATTGTCCCAAGTGTCTCCTCTTGAGTCTCTGCAAAGAAGGGGTTCAGATCTTCCAAATAGTGTCTTGACATTTTTATTTTTGCAATTTGCATTGCGTGCTTAGTAATATATGGTGAAATGAATGAACAGCTGTTTGTGATAATAAAGCATTTTACTATGACTACAAACCTGTAGTTCTTGTTTCTGAATAATACTATTAGTTACTCTAACTTACATTGCTGTGCTCCAGTTAGATTATACTCCTCTTGGAAGAAAAAGTGGAAAGTGTGGTGTAGTTGTGAAGGCTTTGGCTTTCACACCCTGAGATTGTGGGTTCAAATCCCACTTCTGACACCACTGTGTGAAAATGAGCAAGTCACTTTGTCTGTGTGTGCTCCAATTGAAAAAAGAAATGTAACCAATCACATCTCAGATGTTGTAAGACCCCTTGGATGAAGGCAACAGTCCAATAATAAATAAAAAATGTGAAGTCCTGAAAGGGATCTCACAAACTATTCCATGTGTTTTCAAACCAAATTTTCCATTTTGACTCCTTTTACCTCAGTTGTATCTCATGTCTCCTTTCTGTCTTAAAATATTTCTCCTAAGGAATTTTAGGAGAAACATCTGTGACAAAGGTGACTCTTAAATGAAACATACATGAGAATCTTTGTGAAGTCTTGCGAGCCATCAAAGATCAACCTTTGATTAGGAAAATTTTCCTGTGGGTACATATTTTTCGGGTACATTGCTATGTATTTCTTTTCTGTAAGGAACACTAATAAAGCTGCTAATTATTAAAAGCAGAAAGTATCATCACAGTACCCCCAAGACATTCATATGCTTTGTAACAAAGATAGCCAAGAGACATCAAAGGTTTGGGGCAGCCACCCCTATAACATGCCCTGGCTACAAATTGGTATTTTTGGTGAATTGTGTTCAGGTTGAAATCCAAAACAGAACTGATTTCAGTTTGATAAGATGATGGCTTTAAACACCATGACAGGAAGTGACGTCATCTAGACTGGAGCCGGAAGTGATGCTCCCGAGACCGGAAGTGACATCATCCCTAGCTCCAGAAGTGACCGGAATTGGCGATATTGATAGTGCCAGCACCTAGTGGGATTTCCCGTGGATAGTCTGCAAAGGACGGAGAGAAAAAGTTCATCTTGTTAGTGCAGCTTGTCACCCCCTGGTCTGGCGTGGTACTATTAGGCCCTCTAGCTTCCTCCTAATTGCACATGTGTGACAACTTAAATTAACTTATATGGCCATTGAAAACCAGGCTCATGAAACACATTTGAGCTTTTAATGCTTCATTTCACAAATGTTGAGCTAAGGTAGTTCTAATCATGACATCACAGAGTGGTGATGTGTTCCATGTTGATTAGCACATACAAGCATGTTACATTGATGACCCTATAAACCTACATTGTGTTGTTATTGCCTTAACTTATTTATTTCTTATTTATTTAGATTCATACATCTGTTACTCAACTCAAGTTATTCCAAATGAGATGTCTGCGACAGACCCTGGGAGTCTCACTTTGTAATTGCATCACCAATGAAACCATTTGGGCAATATGTCAACAGTAACCCACCATCGACAAAAAAATCCTGCACCAAAGGCTGAGGTGGTTTGGGCACGTGTGTAGAATGGGCACAAGCAACCTACCACACAGAGGCTCCTCTGGAGACAGCGACTCACCCAGTGTAGGATACAATGGATTGCACCCTGGTGGAAGATCTGAAGATCCCATGACTCAACTTGAAACAGGCCAGGACCATCGCCATGGACCATACAGCAAGGCAAAGCATTATAAAGTGAGTTCAAAATCCCACAGCAGTGTACTGGTTGTGTGGCCAATTTCTCCTCCAGCCACCAGCTAGAGATCAGAAAGAGATAGAGAGATCTAACTGTGGACCAGAACCTATCTTGAACACATTGGATGGAAGGAAGGAATCACGTGTCCATCTAACCCTAACCTTAACCTGGTATTTTGAAAGCTCTGCCCTGTGGGGTAGAAATGCAGGGTGAAGATCATACTCTGATCTCAGACACACAGTAGATACTCTAAGCGAGAAGATACATAGAAAAGCTTTTCTTCTTTTTTGGAAAGAAAGAGCAATTTTTTTTAACTTATATTAAAAAAAGAGAAAAAAATCAAAACATTTTCCCTACGTTGACCCTAACTCTAACCCACACATTCTTCCAAAATGCAATTCTGCGGATATTAATGGCCAGTGCAGGGTTTCTGGGCATCTCACTTCCAACTTTCACCCATCTTTAGCAGCAGTTATTCCAGAAGAAGATGCTTTATGGTGGCATGCCTGATTTCACAAAAATAATCCAGCAAGACTGTCATCCTCCCTGCCTTATGTGAAAGAAAAAGCACTAACATGGATATCTTTTTATCACGCACTCTAAGTAAATGCTTATTGGCATCATCAAGCTGCTCAGACTGACTAAAAGCTCATGGGTCACCTACTGACCACAAGCTCATTTTCTTGAAAGCCAACAGAGCGTTTTGTATCAAAATCCTGGCATCTGTGATCACTTTAACTGTTTTAATTGCTCTTCGTACAATAATATTAAAAGAGACTCTTAACAGGATCATTTGTGTTTAAGAACGGGTTTAGTGCTGCATCAAACAGACTTTGAAAACAAAGCTTTTTGTTTTAAATAAATAATTGTAAATTTTAAATGCAATATCCAGTATTTGGGTATTGATTAAATATCTTGATGTAAAGCATTGCTGTTTTATACAGTTTAACCCTCTCATCTCCTTACAGTTATTGTTGTAGCTTAATGACAAGGGTTGATTGTTAAAATTCACCAAAGCAAATTTGCTGAGTTCACAGGTAATCTCGTTTGATGTATTTTTCCCGGAAAACTTTCCATACTGTTGGCTTAGTTGAACAGGCCATCCAACCCAACAAAGCTCACCAGTCCTATCCACTTAATTCTTCTAAAAAAACAGAGTGTAATTTTGAAAGTTCCTAAAGTCTTACTGTCTACCACGCTACTTTGTAACTTATTCCAAATATCTATTGATCTCTGCGTAAAGAAAAACTTCCTAATGTTTGTGTGAAATTTATCTAGCAAGTTTCCAACTGTGTCCCTGTATCCCTGATGAACTCATTTTAAAATAATAGTCTCGATCCACTGGACTAATTCCCTTTATAATTTTAAACACTTCAGTCATGTCTCCTCTTAATCTCATTTAGCTTAAACTGAAAAGGCTCAGCTCTTTTAATCTTTCTTCATAACGTATCCCCTGTAGCCCTGGAATCAGCCTAGTTGCTCTTCTCTGGACCTTTTCCAGCACTGCTATGTCTTTTTTGTAGCCTGGAGACCAAAACTGCACTCAGTACTCCAGATGAGGCCTCACCAGTGTGTTATAAAACTTGAGCAGAACCTCCTGTGACTTGTACTCCACACATCAGAGCGCTATATAACCTGACATTCTGTTAGCCTCCTTAATGGCTTCTGAACACTGTCTGGCAGTTGATAGTGTTGAGTCCACTATGACTCCTAAATCCTTCTCATAAGGTGAACTTTGTATTTTCGGACCACCACTGTGTATTTAAATCTAATATTTTTACTCTCTATGTGTAATATGTATATTAAACTTATACTTATATTAAACTTAAACTTATATTAAACTTCATCTGCCACAAATCTGCCCAGGCCTTTATGCTGTCCAAGTCCACAACCTTGCCCCTCCATATCTGTCTGACCTCCTCCATGTTTCCAATCCCTCCCGCACCCTCAGATCCTCTTCCTCCATCCACTTGACTGTCCCCTTCGTCCGTCTTACCACTATGGGGAGCAGAACATTCAGTTGCTCTGCTCCCCAGCTTTGGAACTCAGTACCACCTGAGCTTAGAAATACTGAATCATTTTCACTTTTCAAATCTAAACTTAAAACTTATTTGTTTAAGACTGCTTTTTCTCTTTGATTACAATTGCTCTGTCTGATTTTAACTTTTGTATTTTACTTTTGTTTATAATCTATGTTTTATCTATTGTTCGGTGTCCTTGAGTGTTTAGAAAGGTGCCAACAAATAAATAAAATGTATTATTATTATTAAGTCCCTCTGTAAATATCCGACGAGATACCACCTATCTTGGTATCATCTGCAAACTTAACCAGCTTTTTACTTATATTCCTATCTAAATCATTTCTATGTATTAAAAACAGTGACAGCCCTAGCACTGACCCCAGCAGGACACCATTCTTAACATCAGCCAATTCTGATGAGGTTCTTCACACCAACACCCTCTGCTTCCTGTGTCTGAGCCAATTCTGCGCCCATCTACACACCACACCCTGAACTCCCACTTCTTTTAGTTTGACGCCCAACCTCTCATGTGGCACCTTATCAAATGCTTGCTGAAAGTCAAGATGAATAATATCATATGCTCCACTTTGATCGTATCCTTTTGCTGCTTCCCCATAGAATTCCAGCATGTTGATAAAACACAACCACCCTCTTCTGAATCCATGCAGACTGTTCAGTAAAACTCCTGCTCTTGACATCTGTTGCTTAATGTTTTCCTTAATATTTCCTTCCATTAATTTACCTGTGATGCACATTAAGTTTACTGGAGTTTAGATGCATGGATCTGGTCGATCACCCTTTTCATGCAATAGGGTAATATTTCCCATTTTCCAGGTCCTTCAGAATTTCCCCAGTGCACAGTGACTTCCTAAAAACAGGTGTATCAGCTGACACTTCCAATAATACAATTTCAAAGGGAAGTTCCTTTCAAAAGCATGCAGGTTTGGGATTCCTACAGTCGGCTCTGGCCACTTCGAGAGAATGCAGGAGGTCTGCTTATTGGGCGCTGGCAGGAGCGATGTCTTCTCTCTGACTCTAGGTGAGCTTCAGTTTTGAAGTTCAATGCTAGGGCTTTTATACTTTTCTTACTGTATTTCGTTCCAAAATAGGAACATGCAAGTTCCTAGTATGGGATTCAATCTTTTGCTAGCATAAGTTAAATGGAAATAGCACACAGTAACTGTTGACCATAAACTGATTGTCAGACCACGGGGTACATATATTTTCTTTTAATAAACACCCCACAAGTCTTTTCCCGTCTCCCTATCAGGTTGCTTACATGGCAGTAATGTTTTCTCCCTATTAGCTGGTTTGCATAGCTTAGATGTTTCAGATGGGTCTACTCATGATCTTGAGTTACCCATTTTGAGTAAAATAATGTCTTATGGAATAAACCTCACATATGACAGTGGCACACTTCCACTTGGCAAACTTTTGCTACGTCCTTTGTATGAATTTGCTAAAGTGAATTTGGCAGAGTTTGCCCATCACTAGTGGTGACTAATGAGATGAATGTGAATCTTTAATGGCCTACCTAAACCCTCATGTGACCCCCATTAGTATAATTCTGCATTTCTATAAAAATGCTTTGAAGTAGTACTTCACCATATTAAATTGGATTAAATATTTATGCTGAATGCCAGAGGAATAGCCATCCACAATCCCAACATCACCTTCAGCTCTTTCAGCTATCAAAATATGGCTTAGCTCTCTGTTTTCCTTTAGCATGCTGGAATATGATGGTTCTGGATATTTCAAGTGTGGTGAAGTGTGACCATATGTGGCTCTAGTAATCATCACTGTAAATACCACCCAATGTCATAGTGGATATATTTATTTACAATTTCTTTTACTGCATTAATGGATATATTTCTCAGTCCTTGACGACATTAGATTTAGCTTGACATTTAAGGTCCAGGAAGCCCAGAAAACACACGTTTTGAGTGACAAGTGGAGAAATCAGGTCTGCAAATCGAAAATTAATGCAATGAGCCAAACAAAAGGCTGCTTGTATTTAAGCTCTCCGGATGAAAACTCTTACCGTGCAAAAAACAAAGTTCACAAAAGGCAAGCATATTTTGCAGGAATGTCCTTCAGTAAATTAAAGTTCTCTTCAGACATTAAGCTCTTCGTCCTCAAAGCCTTCCAGCCTTTTTAGATTTTACAAGCTCAAACCTGACTTTGACGTTTCTTCCATTTATGA
The DNA here is from genome assembly GCA_026402145.1 of Polypterus bichir lapradei. NCBI lineage: Eukaryota > Metazoa > Chordata > Cladistia > Polypteriformes > Polypteridae > Polypterus > Polypterus bichir. The sequence goes on from JANRMT010062822.1 coordinate 39,863,147, forward strand.
ACACAGCAGTGGTCGCCCCTGTTGCTCTTATTGGCCACCCAAGTAATTCTTCAGGGAATTATTTCTATGGATTATTCTAAAACAACCTGTAATGGCCAAGCTATGCTTCTGTGTGTCCAAGCTTCCTGAACCTCAGGTACATTTTAAACAGTTCATGATTGACCTGGCACCAAGACAGGGGCTCCATTATACCAATTTCAGAGCTGCCAAGTGAGCCACCAACCTATAATGTCTTCACACTTAGGTGAAAACTATGCTCTTCTTTTGTGACTATAAAATTCCATAAAATATGTCCATAATTCTAATGTCCTTTAGACATCTACATTGCCTTCAAAAGTCATTCAGACCCTTTTTTGCAAATTTTATGTTGCAGCTTTATGCTAAAGTTATTAAAATGAATATTTCCCTCATCAAACAACATTTAAAACTTCAGAACAACAAAGCAAAAATAGGATTTTAGGATTTTTTGTAAGGATGCTATGATTTGCATTTGGTGTGACGAGGATGGACAGGATTAGAAATGAGTACATTAATGGGTTAGCTCAAGTTGGATGGTTTGGAGACAAAGTCAGAGAGGTGAGATTGTGTTGGTTTGGACATGTGCAGAGAAGAGATTCTGGGTATATTGGGAGGAGGACGTTAAGGATAGAGCTGCCAGGCAAGAGGAAAAGAGGAAGGTCTAAGAGAAGGTTTATTGATGTGGTGAGGACATGCAGGTGATGGGGGTAACAGAACAAGATACAGAGAACAGAAAGATATGGGACAAGATGATCCACTGTGGTGACCCCTAACGGGAGCAGAGAAATATTAAAAATATAAAAATGGAATATCACATCAACACATGTATTCAGACACTTTACTCAATATTAGGTATAGCACTTTTTGGCAGCAGTTCCAGCCTGCATTCTTCTTGGTTTGACACGTCAAGCTTTATGCATCTGCCATTCTTCTCTGCAGATCATCTCAAGCTCTGGCATGTTGGATGATTGGAAGTTGGAGATCATTGGTGTACAGCGGTTTACAGGTCTTTCCAGAGATGTTTTAATTGAGTTCAAGTCTGGGCTCTGGTTGGGCCACTCAAGAACATTCAAAGAGTTGTCCCTAAGCCACACCTGCATTGTCTTTGCTTTGTGCTTAGGGCCATTGTCCTCTTACAAAGTGAACCTTCAGCCCACTATGAGATCCAGAGCACTCTGGAGTAGATTTTCATTAAGGATATTTCTGCATTTTGGTACATTCAGTTTTCCCTAAACTCTGGGGTAGTCTCACTGTCCCTGCCGCTGAAAACCAACCCCCTTACATGATGTTACCAATACCAGACTTCACTGTCAGAACGATATTGAATAGGTGATGAGAGGTGTCTGATTTCCAATGCTTAAAATTTAGGCCAATCGGTTCAATCTTGGTTTCATCAGACCAGAGAATCTTGTTTCTCATGGTATAAGAATCCTTTAGATGCCTTTAACAAACTTTTCTTTTTGTGATCAAGTTTTTACTAACCTTTTCACAAACTTTTAAGTGTCATTCAGCCACTCTGCCTTAAAGCAAAGATTAGTGGAATGTTGCAGTGGTAGTTGTCCTTCTGGAAGTTTCTCCCATCTCCCATCAGAAACAGTGATCGTCAGGTTCTCTAACCAATCGTCTCCCTTGATTGCTTAGTTTGGCAACTCTAGGAAGAGTTCTTATTTGATTAAACTTATTACCTGTAGGAACTATGCAGGCAACTGTGCTCTTGAGAACCTTCAATGCTGCAGCAATGTTTTCTAACCTTCTCCAGATTTGTGCCTTGACGTGATCCTACCTTTAATCCTTCCTTTGCCCTCATGGTTTGGTTGCACGTTGCCAACTGAGGGACCTTCAATAGATGAGTGTGTGTCTTTTTAAACGATGTCCAATCAAATCATTTGGTCACAGGTAGACTCCAATCAAGTTTGAGCCCCACCTCGAGCAAACAGGAGCTGCACAATCTGCTCTCACAGCAACAGGTCTGAATACTTTAAGAAACGAGGGATTTCAGGTTTTGATTTCTAATAAATTTGCAAGCCTTTCTGATAACGTTTTCACTTTGTCATTATGAGTTATTGCATGTAGACCGATGGGCAAAAATGGCACATTTACCCATTTAAAGTTAAATCTACAACACAAGAAAGTATGCAGAAAAGGAAGGGTTCTGAATGCTGTCTGAATCCTGTGTACTAATGGCTCGTAATCAATTTAAAAGCTCTATTTCTGAGAACAGACTAGCACTTAACAGCATCCCCCCCCCAACATATCCCACTCTACTGCTCCTGTCATCAAGAGTTTTATTCTCATGCACTTACTTAGTTTCTTACCTGTGTTAACTATCATACAATATGCAATCAGGAGAAGTGGTCTAATCACAGATTCATTTGGCACACTGCATGTGGGAGACCAGGTACCCAGGGAAGATGAGGCATAATCATGTCATCTATAGCACTACAAGCTTACCACTCAAGGATGAGCAAAGTACCCAATTATCTAAGGGTGAAAAAAAAAGAGTTTTTCACCACAGGGTTTAACATCTGGTTCTTGGTAAGGAAGCTTGAATTTCTTTCTCTTCTTTGACATTTTCTCTTTTATTCAAAAAAAAAAATATGTAAAGGAAAGAAAAACAAGATTGTGAAACTGTCAAAAAAAAAGACCTCTAGTCTCACATTGCTACTTAACCGGGCACCTTCTGAATGACAGCCACTCATCTTGGTTGGGGTCTTTAGTGGCGAGAGAAGTAGTAAAGGCTGTCAATGAACCAATGGGACGCTTGTTCAATAAGAGTTTTGAAAAAAAAAAGAGGACAGTCGGTGATGATCATAAGGTCGATATGCAGATTAGAGGTGTCTTCCAAGACTGGTGAGATTTCAAACAGGAAACCGTTTAAAATATCCTGAAGAGGCCGAGGCCTGACATTTGAACCGAGCTCTGAAAAATAATGAAAAAAACAAGTGAAATAGTCCAATTAAACGCTTAATGGGCATAAGACCTATTGTTAAATAAAAGAGGATTTCCATAATTTAGGAAGATATCGATCAAAAATAAACACAAATGGAGCATGTTTCAAATTATTTAGTAGTATTGCATACATTAAATGTAATTTCCACTTACATTAGAATGTCAGTGTCTCCCCAGTGTTAGTCTTGTATTTTAAATGCTAATATCTACACCTACAAAGGGGTGAAGATAAGGAAGAGGTGGCTAAAATAGAGAATGAATGTTATGTGCCAGTTCTTTCTTCTGATGTGTAAGTTTGATTGAAAAAGACTTAGGTCTGCTTTGAGTTTCACGTCCATTTTTTAATTACCTTTATCTAATAAAGATAAACGACAACAGGAATGGTGTGTTTGTTTGATATACTGTAACAACAAGGGGGCATCACTGAGCGCCAAACCACAGACATTGCAATACCCAGCACGATTCCAAGCTCAAATAAATGATTCTTTTCCAGGGCACCAGGAAAATACACCATTCACAGTTCTCCCTCCTCCTCCAAAAAAGTGTTGCCCACTGCCTCCCAACTCTGACTCAGTTTAAGTGAGGCAACGGGCTTCCCTTTAAGCATCTGGTCTCCTGTCCAAGTCTTCTGAAGCACTTCTGGGTCGTAAGAAAACCAGGGCAGTCCTCCCCCAGTAGTGCCCTCTGACAGTCCTCAAAGACCCTGACAGGGCTACGTCTCCAGACTCCAACTCCCATACCAACTGTGGCTGTCCTGAGCACCCTAGCTCTGAGCAACACTGCCACCCGCCGGACAGAAGAATGAACTGCACCCGGTGACCCCATTCGTCTGATCCTTCCATTATGGCTTCCTGGCCGGGTATGAATCCTTCCTTTCTCCCAGCCTCTCTGCCCATCTTTCCTTCTTGGTACCCACAATACCAAATATAACTTTACAATGGATTTTGCTTTTTCAAATACTACTATAATGAACAGAATGAGATTCAAAAATGCTCAACACAAGTGAAAATAACTTCAAAAATGAAAAAAGAGAGGTCCAAGAAATAAACAAACCACTCTATTTTAAAAAAATGTGAAGAGTCTGCCTGGCTAACTGCTAAATGTTGGGTTTCTAACTGCAATCTCTGTTCAGTTTTGGGTCTGAGTCACAAGGTCTGCCTCTTACGCCTTTCAATTCAAGCAATTCCAAATGTCAAGAACTAAATCTTGTCTTAGAAGGCGGAAAGAGAAGTCAGATTGGATTTAACCAGAAGGTCAGTGCTTGTTTTTTTCCCCATCTTTGAAAGGTGACTTGCTTTAAAAGGACCATTTTCCTTTTTCCTGTTCAGCGTTTGCAAATAACATATACGGTGCATATGGAAGGGTGTGTTTTAATGACCTTGTTTGTTTCAAATGCCTTTAAATGATCCAAAACAAAACCCAGTGACACACAGAGAGAATATGCAGGCTACACACCGACAGTGACCAGCCTCGAATTTAAACCTGTGTCCCTGGAGTTATTAGACAGAAATAAAATTACAGTTTACAAAATGGAAAAGATTTGTGTCACATATTAACTTGGTGTTAATGTGCTGAGATTGATGAAGATAAAGCACGTATTGTTTAAGTTGTAAAAGTGTTAGAATAACAGAGTAGGCATAAACGTGTTTTTTTGGCTGAGGATTTAAACAGAATTAAAATTTTTAGCTTAATTAAAAGTCTTCTTCTTATTTCGACTGCTCCTGTTAGGGGTTGACACAGTGGATCATCTTGTAAGCTAGAAAAAAAAAACACATACACTTGGTGGTCTTAGGCAGCTTATACACACACCCACAAATATTTTACTTATATGTACAGTATGTTTGTCTGCATGGGGGACATCTGGGGGGGTGCTAGGCTACTTGTAATTCCACCCCGTATCAAGGGTTGGCGCTGTCGCTCACATGTTTCTCTCTTGTGTTCGACCACTGGCTGCAGGGCTGCTGATGTCACTTTCACTCATCCTCCTGAAGTCCCACCTCTGCCACGTAGGACCTACTTAACCCAATGACCCACTGCAAGTGTAAAATTGTTTTGTCACAACTGTCACCTGCCATTAATTCGGGTTCCCCCTGCGGTGCCCCAAATCTTCATACCTCTCCTTTATATTTTCTTACAGTGCATGCACACGTACATACAGAGCATACTGCAAATATATTCTTCCTATGTTCCATTGTCCAGTTCTGACATTCATGCGCCCATTGTAGCCACCTTTTGGTGATGGGCAGGGGTCAACATGGGCACTCTGAATAATTTACAGCTATGCAACTCCATGCACCAGTAGATGTGATGCACTTTCTGTGCTGACACCATTCTCTCATGACCAGCATTAAGTTTTTCAGCACTTTGTGATACAGTAGCTCATCTGTGGGCTCAGATCAGACGGGCTAGTCTTCACTCCTTACGTGCATCAATGAGCCTTGGGAGCCAATGACCCTGTTGCTGGTTCACGAGTTGTTCATCTTTGAACCACTTATGATAGGTACTAACAACTACGTACTGGAAACACCTCAAAAGGTGGAAATGCTCTGACCCAGTCATCTAGCATTCACAATTTGGTCCTTGTCAAAGTCGATGTAATCCTTACACTTGCCCATTTTCCTGCTAACAACACTACACCTTCAAGAACTGACTGTTGACTTGCTGCGAAATATATCCCATCCCTTGACAGGTGCCTTTGTAACAAGATAATCAATGTTGTTCACTTCACTCCACCTGTCAGCAGTTTGAATGTTGAGTAATGACACACACACACCAATGACACACTTGAGGAAATTCGAACGGGGGGGGTTTATTCAAAATCAACAAAACAACACTTCAAATACAACCTAAACCTTCCTGTTGTTTGTGGCCACAGGAAACATCTCATAAACATCTTTAATCAAAAAACACGTCACTTCTCCAGAAGAAAAAGCATCCTGTCTTACGTCAGCTCCTATTTAAATGCCACACCCACTTGCAGACTCCGCCCACCTCCCTTAGCTTGCACATCTCACAGTTCTCAGTCTATATGTACTGTATATATACAGATTAATAGATAGATAGGAAAGGCGCTGTATAATAGATAGATAGATAGGTAGGAAAGGCACTATATAATGCAACACAGATAGATAGATAGATAGATAGATAAAGAACCATAGATAGATAGATAGATAGATATGAAAGACACTATATAATAGATAGATAGATATTAGTCACATTGTAAGCAGAAAGACATCTGAGTCAAACGTGTGGATGTTTCTTACTTCATCACCATATAAGAGAGTCTGTTCTTTCAGATTCTATTCTGCGCTATCAGGTTCCAATGTTCAAGGTGAACAATCTTTATCAATCTAATACATGGATAATGATTGACTAAAGTGGCTGTGTTGCTTCATTTTATATTTAGAGGTATGTTTTGAATGACTTTTGAAAAGACTAATTACAGGAAGCACCGTAAAGCACGTTTGCTGCACAGGCGGATGTTTTGAAAGCCTTCCCACACTGGGCTTACACTGACATGTGTTGTGATTTTTATTTATTAACTACTACTTATGAAAGGCCAGTGTAAGAGCCAATCTTAGAAAGTTAAAGTTTTGAGTTAAACTCATATTAATGTTTACTTAATTTGAATAGAATATAAATTCTTTCATAGTCATAGCTAATGGTATAGTCCTTTCCCCCTATAAGACAGTACAAGTTAGAACCTTCTTGCTATAACTGAGATACAGTGTGATAATAGCTTAGTTGTTGTGTTTAGATCAGGTCCCAGTACACAGGGACTTAAAAGACCCATTTTCTACTCAGAGATGGGATAAGCATACAGTTTTCTGACCGTTTTGAAATGGTTCAGAAATGTTAAGTAAACAGTAACGATTTGAGATGTAACAAGATTAAGCTTAGAACTGAACTTTTCTTAACATGATTTTTTTCCCTTTTTTTCCTATTTTAATTTTCTTTTTTGTGTGAACTGTTTTACTATGAAACTTAACTAAATTTTTAAAAACAAAGATATTTTTTCTGTGGAATCATTTCTGCGCGTCAGGCCTTTGTTGAATCCCATGTTTCAAGTTAGAGCTGCTGAACTTTGGTAATTTTGGAAAAACGCAGCTACAACGAGCCCGGCTACAGACAGACACCAAGGACACATAATGTTCAAAAGCACACTCTATTTATTATTTTTCTTCTGCAGACACACAGTGCACCCACCACCACAATAAACGCAGTCCTTTTTACTTTCCTTTGTCTTCTCTATTCTGCCGCCTCTACTCTCCTCCTCATAACCTCCGTCCTCTGCCTCCCGATTCCGGCTCCCGAATGGAGGGAGGCGGCCCCATTTTATATTACACCCGGATGTGCTCCAGGTGCACCCTGATGAACTTCCTGCAGCACTTCTTGGGCACCCGGAAGCACTCCAGGTGCATTTGGTTCCTCTTCCGGCAGCACTCTCTGGTGTGGCGGAAATGCTGCTATCCAGGGCTCAGAGATCATCCAGGCAACCCCTGGTAGTGGCCACGGACCCCAACCAGATTGAACTTCCAAGTGCCAAATCCATGGCCTCGATGTAATTCAGGGGGGCTACCCTCTTGCACCCCAGGGAAGATATTGCTCCTCTCCCGGTCCATCCCTTCTCCAGGCATCCCGGTGGGATAAGGTCCTCAGTCATCTGCCACATACTGTGGGTGACTTTACGAATCCCTGATCTCTGGGGAATTAGCTAGGTTAATAAAAAAAAACTTTGACAAATGTGAGCAAACTTGAGAATCATAATCAATATTGTGACAATGCCATAAGAAACACATTATCTATATACAGTATTTATGAAACGTTAAGGGTTGTCTGTCTGTCTGTCAAGCAAAAACTCACGAACCAGTGGGCTTTGAAGCTTCATTATGGTCTCAATTGAGATCTTATGCTGTGATATGCGTAACCTCATCCATGAATTGGACGGACAGCCCATCTCGGCCACAGAATTTGGTTTGGGGTCCTTCTAATGGAAAGCAGCAGCACCCGGACATGCAATGGCGAACGGAAAACAGTGAGCTGCGTGTGCATGTGGTGTGCCTGACAGAAAAAGAAGCTACAGAGATGAACAACAAGTGAGGCGGCTTGGCCTACAAGAAGACGACTGCACCAAACTCTGCTGATGACAGAAAAATGACAGCTCTGTGGACAGGCAGGAAAACTGAGCACGCTGAGTTCTACTGTAGATGGAAGTACAACAGCTCGACAGGCACGTCCGTTTATGAACAGCCACAGGAGCCCATGCCATGTCTGCCAGAAAATGAGCCACACTGACACTGGATGGCAGAAAAGGACATTAAAGTGACTTTGGTGGGGTAACCAGGTGTGTTGTGTTTCATGAGAGCTGCTCCTTCAAGGATCGGACATTATAACTGTTACTAGTTGAGTTTTGTTCCAGTGTTGTTCATGATTCATCTCTGACTTGCTCAGTTACTGCTTGCCCCTGCTAGTATTTGGGTGGAGTCCCATTTGGCTAATGCAGAAGGAATATCATATCATACAGTGCATCCAGAAAGTATTCACAGCGCATCACTTTTTCCACATTTTGTTATGTTACAGCCTTATTCCAGAATGGATTAAATTCATTTTTTCCTCAGAATTCTACACACAACACCCCATAACGACAACGTGAAAAAAGTTTACTTGAGATTTTTACAAATTTATAAAAAATAAAAAATTGAGAAAGCACATGTACATAAGTATACACAGCCTTTGCCATGAAGCTCAAAATTGAGCTGAGGTGCATCCTGTTTCCCCTGATCATCCTTGAGATGTTTCTGCAGCTTAAATGGAGTCCACCTGCGGTAAATTCAGTTGATTGGACATGATTTGGAAAGGCGCACACCTGTCTATATAAGGTCCCACAGTTCACAGTTCATGTCAGAGCACAAACCAAGCATGAAGTCAAATGAATTGTCTGCAGACCTCCGAGACAGGATTGTCTCGAGGCACAAATCTTTGGAAGGTTACAGAAACATTTCTGCTGCTTTGAAGGTCCCAATGAGCACAGTGGCCTCCATCATCCATAAGTGGAAGAAGTTCGAAACCACCAGGACTCTTTCTGGAGCTGGCCAGCCATCTAAACTGAGCGATCAGGGGAGAAGGGCCTTAGTCAGGGAGGTGACCAAGAACCCAATGGTCACTCTGTCAGAGCTCCAGAGGTCCTCTGTGGAGAGAGAAGAACCTTCCAGAAGGACAACCATCTCTGCAATCCACCAATCAGGCCTGTATGGTAGAGTGGCCAGACGGAAGCCACTCCTTAGTAAAAGGCACATGGCAGCCCGCCTGGAGTTTGCCAAAAGGCACCTGAAGGACTCTCAGACCATGAGAAACAAAATTCTCTGGTCTGATGAGACAAAGATTGAACTCTTTGGTGTGAATGCCAGGCATCATGTTTGGAGGAAAAAAGGCACCGCTCATCACCAGGCCAATACCATCCCAACAGTGAAGCATGGTGGTGGCAGCATCATGCTGTGGGGATGTTTTTCAGCGGCAGGAACTGGGAGACTACTCAGGATAAAGGGAAAGATGACTGCAGCAATGTACAGAGACATCCTGGATGAAAACCTGCTCCAGAGCACTCTTCACCTCAGACTGGGGAGACGGTTCATCTTTCAGCAGGACAGCGACCCTAAGCACACAGCCAAGATATCAAAGGAGTGACTTCAGGACAACTCTGTGAATGTCCTTGAGTGGCCCAGCCAGAGCCCAGACTTGAATCCGATTGAACATCTCTGGAGAGATCTTAAAATGGCTGTGCACCGACGCTTCCCATCCAACCTGATGGAGCTTGAGAGGTGCTGCAAAGCAGAATGAGCGAAACTGGCCAAGGATAGGTGTGCCAAGCTTGTGGCATCATATTCAAAAAGACTTGAGGCTGTAATTGCTGCCAAAGGTGCATCCACAAAGTATTGAGCAAAGGCTGTGAATACTTATGTACATGTGATTTCTCAGTTTTTTTATCTATAATAATAAAAGGCAAAGCCCTCACTCACTGACTGACTGACTGACTGACTGACTGATTGACTGACTGACTGACTGACTGACTGACTCATCACTAATTCTCCAACTTCCCATGTAGGTAGAAAGCTGAAATTTGGCAGGCTCATTCCTTACAGCTTACTTACAAAAGTTAAGCAGGTTTCATTTTGAAATTCTACACGTAACGGTCATAACGGTCGATAACGGTCGACAACGTCCGCCATGTTGAACTTTCTTATTTATGGCCCCATCTTCACGAAATTTGGTAGG
>JANRMT010062822.1:39898385-39925771 GCA_026402145.1 Polypterus bichir lapradei
ATATATATATATATAGATATATATGTATATATAGATATGAGAACAACACTCATATCAATGAAAAAACAATTACATTAACAATCATGTTACGTTATTTTTAAAATATTTCCTTTTCTTTTTCATACCTTCTTTAACACACTACTTCTCCGCTGCGAAGCACGGGTATTCTGCTAGTTTAAATACTAACTGACAGACGGATGCATATGGAATTAATGCACAAAAACACCTTGAGACAGGAAATTAACGCCTTTCTACTTGTGTCAATGGCATGAATTTCATAGAAGCAAAAAAACATTTTTTGCACAAATTTTTTCTTAGGTAGTCACAACAGATGTTCTCCAAGACTTTCTCCACCAAGTTCTCACTCTGCCAAAGCCACCTTGAAAATGTGCCCTACAGGTCAAACACTTGTGACCCAGTAGGCTTCTCAGGGTGAAAGGGCCGTCATAACGCATAAGCACTGGCCAGGGCCAACGATGGTTCTGATGCCTATATATGTTTCTGTCCTGCTATTAAAACAGGGGTCCCACCGCATTGCTTTGCCCGATGGCCAATGATGTTGTTAAGAAGGCCCTGGGTGAAAGTGCCAGTCTTGACACTTTTGAGCTTGAAGGTCCAGTGTAAGACTGTAGCATTCTAAGATTTCCTTCTTCAGGATATCATAGTCCTTGGCTGTTCTCTCCTCAAAGTCATACTACACTTTCTGTAGATCTCCTGTTAGGAAAGGTACAAGAAAGTGCATGCAATCCTACCATGGCCAATGGTGAAGTGTGGCGTTGCACTCAAAGACCAGTAAATAAACTTCCATGGCCTTGCTCAGTCTCAGTGGCATGAGTACTTGTGGTTGCCCGAGTGCTCTGTCTGTACATGGGACTTCTGGGGTATTCCTTCATCTCTCTGTTTCCACAAGGTTTGTCTGCTATATGGTGACTTGTCTCTGACCCAATTATTCTCCCATGATCTGATCAGCTTCACATGATTTATTGAGTCAGTCATTGTCCCTGCACAATCCTACTGACTACACCACTGTAATAAAGGGAATGGAATATGATGAGGGGGTTGGTGCACTTCCATGGTATAAACCCCTTTGAAAAGGATGGCGAAACAAAGAAAATAAGTATGGTCTGTGCCATTAAATGAAGGCAGAATAAATGCCGGTAAGATTCAACTCTTTGTAGAGAAGTGTCATCACTCTGAGTTGGGATTTTGCTAATGAACATTGAAATAATACTGCATAGAAGACCCACATCTGTGGAGTTTTGCATTGATGGCCGTCCTTCTAGAAGTTTCTTCCATCTCCAAACAGTTCTCCAGATCTTAGCCAGAATGACTATAGAATTTGTGGTCACCTCTCTTGCACGGGTCTTTCTCTTTCAGTTGCTTAGTTTAGCCAGATGGCCAACTTTAGGAAGAGTTGTAGTTGTTGCAATCTTCTTCCATTTAAGAATCATGGAGGCTACTGTGCTCTTGGGACCTTTCAGTACTGCAGGAATATTTTGTAGCCTTCTTCAGATGTGTGCCTCGTCTCAATTCCGTCTCAAAACTCTGCAGCCATTTCCTTCAACCTCACAGCTTAATTTTTAACTCTGATGCACATTGACAACTGTGCGCCTTTTCTAATCATGTCCCACCAATTGAATTGACCACATTGAATTCCAGACAAGGTGTAAAAACATCTCAGCAGTGATCAATAAAATGAGATACCCCTGAGCCAGAACAAAGGGTCAGAATACTTGTGTCAATGTGATATTTCAGGTTTTATTTTTAATATATCTGCAAAAATTCCTAAAATTCTTTTTGCACTTTCTCATTCTAGGATATTGAGTGTTGTTTGAGGACGGGAAAATGAATTTCAACAATTTTAGAATAAGTCTGAGTGCCTGGGCTTGCGAGTGTCCTGATAAAAACCAAGATCCTGGCCTTTAATGACCTCATGGGCACAGCCATCAGCAGTGTTGTCTGTCTACGGAGACAGCGTCGCAGCATCAAGAGGTTTACTTACCTCGGCAGTGACAGTTATGTCTCTGGTGACTCTTCCTATGAAGTCAATAGACGGATTGGGAGAGCATGGGGGGTCATGAGGTCACTGGAAGGGGTGTGTGGCACTCCTGATATCTATGCAAAAGGAGGAAGATCCAAGTCTTTAGAGTCCTGGTGGTTCCTGTCTTGCTATATGGTTGCGAGACATGGATGCTATCCAGTGACCTGAGATGAAGACTGGACTGCTTTGGTACTGTGTCTCTCAGGAAAATCCTTGGGTACCGTTAGTTTGACTTTGTGTCGAATGAGCGGTTGCTCATGCAGTCCCGAATGAGGCACATTACCTGCATTGTGAGGGAGCGTCAGTTACGGCACTATGGTCATGGGGCACGATTCCCTGAGGGTGATCCGGCTTGTAGGATCCTCATTGTTGATGACCTGAGTGGCTGGACCAGGCCAAGGGGTCGCCCACGTAACACCTGGCTGTAACATATAAAAGGACATTTCCGGAGGGTGGGACTGGACCACATGTCTACCTGGGGGGTTGCCAAATAAGATCCCAAGCTGTTTTGTCATGTGATGGGTGTAGCAACGTAATGTACCAGTGCATACTCCCCAACTTGACTTGACTTGATTTAGTATAAGACTGCGACATAACAAAATACATAAAAGTGAAGGTGCTGGTATTGATTCTTGTCTCCGGATGGACAAGCTGCAGAAGCAGATTTTGATTAAAAGGCAGCATGCATTCAGAAACAGGACAAAAGAAAATGGAGCATATAAAACACACCACAAATAGGCAATCTACAGCACCTGAAGGCAATGCGCTCGCTTGTCCCCAGGGGTCGTCTTGCTCATAGCAGCTGGAGATTTTAATGCACGTCCAACTGTGAGATGACCGCCTCATTATACTGCAGTGTGATATAATTGGCAGTGCATTTGTGTTAGAAGCCATCAAATTATGAAGCTGGCCAGATATGTTTGATTCCAAAAATGCCATGGTTTAAGCTGTTAAAATTGGCATCCCTTCAAGGCATGAATGAGGCCTGCTTGTGACAAATCGAAAAAGGCCTACATTGTCTTGTCTGCTATAAACACAAGCCATTTATAGAGAAGAAGAATTCCAGAGAGTAGAGAAAATGTTTGCCAAATCCAGAAAAAATTATTACATAACCACAGGTCTTCCTTTGTGCTGTCCAAAGCCTTGTAAAATCTGGATGTGGAAATTCAAAAACTGCAGGAGTCAGGTTAGGATGGAGTCTGGGGCAGCTGGAACATCACTTTAACTCAGCCTTTCTAGGGTGCCAACTCAACTTTCTGCTCAGATATTCACGATTCTCAATAATATCGATATAATAGAAAACATTTATTTACAATAAAAATGAAGATGGTGTGACCAACATGTTTATATAGAAACACCTATATGTGTTTTCAGTTTCTGAGTAGCAAAGGTTTTAATGACTAAACATGAAATCGAAAACTAAAGATAAGTGATGGTGAATCAATCAAGCAGAGAAATTGTCGTTAAAACTCCATCACAGACTGTTTCAGTGATTTAAAATCACAGACTTTATTTACATAATCTTAGTGAGTCGAAGGCCATCCATCACAGGGTGTTCCCATGATGGTCCATTGTCAGGAACATGCGGTCAGGGGAGGCAGGTGAGGCAGAGCCTCACCTGTCATCATGAAAATTAAAAAAAATTAATAATGATAACATAAAATAAATATGTCCACTGGTCTGTGCTATAAATTTGTTTTCTATATGATTCCAATAATTGTGATAATTTTTATAGTTAAAATCACTGAATTGGCACATTTCCTTTTCAAATCCAAGGGAGAAACGCGAGGTGTGGCAGCGATGAGCCTCACCTCACCTCAGACTGTGCCATCTCTCACACATGGGGTTGATGCCTGCAATTGGCGTGTGCCTGTTGCTGTCTCTCTGTATGTCGCCAATATAATGTTTGCAGATATTTTTATTATACACCTGACTTTTCACAGTCTGGCTAATATCTTTAATGAATGTGTGTGACATATTTAGTCTTGCTGATCGGACATAAAACCGCAGTGAAAAGGCACAAGGTGAGTGAGGCAGACAGTGCCGTGCCACCCTGAAGGGGGTGCATGTGAGCCCAACAGGTTCTTGCTGCTGCTGTTCTTCTCAGAGCCGCCAATAAGTTAGCGATATCAGAAAGTCAAGTGCACTGCAGAGGTCTATTTATTTATTTATTTTTTTCATTCCAACTGACTGCCAAAATAGAAGATTAGACTTTTAAAGCTAAAGGAAAATAAGGAGGGACTTTTACAAGAAAGTGACAGAGATTTTTGTGGTGAAGGTTAGGCACATGGACTTCATTTACAAATAAAGGTAAGACAATAAATGGTTTTCAATTGTATAAAAAAAAAATGGGATCAGACTAAGAAAAGAAAAAACAATACAATATTTAAAAACTAAATTTTTACCTTAAATAAAATATTCTTTGATTTTTCTTATCTTTTTGTTATACAATCTATTAAAATTAATTAAAGCATCAGAATTAAAAGCTTTTAGAAACAAATAAATATTTCAATTAAGGTCAAAGTTGAAATCCATTTTTTATACTCCACTCAATAATTTCATTTGTATTGAATGAGTATGAATTGTGGAATTGCAACAGCAAATTTAGAGCAAATGCGCACTCTCGCCGCTATAAATGTAACATTTTTTCTCAGTCAAATATGTGCCTTACCTCTCTGTGTGTAAAGAATGTTGATGAGATATGAAACATAACCAGTGGTCACTGTGCATGTTGCCAGCTGAATAGTGAATCAGCTACTCTTTTCGGTTTATATTTCTGTAAATCTGAATCTGAAGGAGTCCGTGCCTCACCAGCCATGAACCTTACTGCACGTCACTGTCCATTGTGTAGTCTGACATCCCCAGTGACTCAGCCAGACAGGTTTGCAACTCGCTCCGACCAAATCTAACTGGCTTCATGTCTGGCTTCATGTCTTAGGAGCTTGTGTGTGTTATGAGAGCTGACATCTAGGGAAGTACAATACATACAATGAAGCCACAAGGAACAAAGAAAAGCTGCACAAAAAAAAAGTGGGGCTCATCTGTCTGATGTCTCATGTTTGTTGTATCATAGCAGAACTGAAAAGGGCAAAAAAAGAAGACCTTGCCATACCTGGAGAACCTTTGGACAGGCACTGATGCTGGCCGGCAACATGTTCATTGGTTGTCAGTACGCAGTGAACTTGCAATACTTTTAAAATGTGCTAAGTTGTGCAAGTTGTCAGTACCTGTAAAAGACTGGTCATGCAATCTGACATCCTCAAGGTGATTAGATCCTGCATTTGTTAAGTTTGACATCTCCTCCGACTAGACATCATGTCAAGTGACTTAAGGGAAAAAGCGACAATCATAGTCATGAGATTGATTGTCAGATTCACAGACAGCTATTTTGAATGCCATTGCAAAAGAAAGCTTTACCTTAATATTTATTTAAAGTTTGAATATGAAACATTTATAATGCCATTTTTCAAATAAGACATTGTTAGCTGTGAAATATCTGACACTTGAGCAGAATTCATTGGGTGGTGATAGCTGTGAACCCATTCTTATCTCTAACCCTAGACAAGACAAAATAAACTTTAATAAGCTTTTTCATTAATTGGGTTGTGGTGGGCTGGCGCCCTGCCCAGGGTTTGTTTCCTGCCTTGCTCCCTGTGTTGGCTGGGATTGTCTCCAGCAGACCCCCGTGACCCTGTAGTTAAGATATAGTGGGCTGGATAATGGATGGATGGATTAATTGGGCATAACAAGGATAAATTAGTGAAACAAACCAAGCAACTAAATTCTTTAATAATTAAATAAGCCAATGAAGTAAATTGACAACTTTACAAAACTGAAACAAAGAAATAATGACACAAAAGGCAGAAAAAATCTCATCAAGGAGCAAACAGAAACCCTTGAAAATCTTGTAAATCCCTTTGAGCTAAGTGCTGTGTATGACAAAGTGCTATAAAACTAAATGTGATTGTTGTTGCTGCTGCGTGAGACAGACAGACAGAGAAGAAGAGGAGATGAGACGCAGTCAGAAAGGCAGGCCGAGGTCAAAACCAGATGATCAGAATGCAAGCATGTAATCTGAAACACTAAACAAACTTGTTAGCAAAAATCCTTACCAAAGTTCTAAATCCGAAAAAAGTCTCAACAAGAATGCACTCAAAGTAAGAATCCGCAGTCGTGGACAGTGCTGATCTTTCGACTTCAGCAACAGTGACGTCACTCATTGCACATTTCCTGTCGTCCAAATATTTATAACAATTCATACCAATACCCACAAAATGCCAGCACCCACAAAAAAAAAAAACAAAATGGCAACACATAATAAAACATAAGGCATTTAATTTTTTACCTTAGTTCGATAGAAAAAAAAAGGAAATAAAGTGAGGATAAATGAAAAGTAAAAAGTCTGAATTAGCGTGAGCCGCCCTAATTCAGGGTGTTAATAAGAAATGCAATGATTTGCTTCATGAGGTAGAAGTACATAATAAATAAGAACAGTTGGGTCAGATATTTTAAATATGAGAATATGTGTTTCAATTTAAATGTTTAAAGTCTAAATAATATCAATTGTAATAGAGATTTGGAATTTTTTGCTCCCTCTCATAGATGACGCTCCTCAATCACGGTCCTGAAGGGCCGCAGTGGCTGCAGGTTTTTGCTCCAACCCATTTGCTTAATAAGAAGCACATATTGCTCAAGTAACACTTCGGCTTCATTTTATTTGTCTCAGGCATTAAGATTTTGAACCCTTATTGCTTATTTTAGTCTTAAAAAGCTGTTCTCTTGGTTTTTAATAGTTTTTTATTAGCAATAAGATTCAAATGACAAAAGAAACCAGCCTTTCTCCATTTAGCTTGTTTCCATTTACACCTGTGTGTATTTATCGTGCACTATTGGGTTTAATTAAATACTTGCGAGGAAAGTGAAGAGAAAAAAGTGAAGCAGTGAGAATAGCTTTGTAGCAATGCTACTAGTAGTTAGAACTGCATCTCCCAGCAGTCCTTGCATGGGCTGTTGGGGTCAAAGGTGGCCAGAGGGGTTTAAAAGGAGGGCAGGTGTCAAAGGAAAAAAAAAAAAGTTTTGTTTTGTCTTGGTGCATTGTGTGTTACATTTATCTGTCATGCTTCCTGCTGTTATTTGAACGTTAATTAATCATTGTGTCCTGGACTGTATTCATTTGTTGGGGTCTGGATCGTCTGTCTACCTGTGCACTGAGGACTGTGTTGGAATTTATTGGTTTTCCGGAAGAATGGAGCACTCCTGAACCATCCATCTGACTTCCTTTCAGTAACTACCGGTAGGACTGAGCTGCTTCCTTTCACCCTTTCAATTTACAGATCGCTGGACTCAATCTCGTCACTTCTCATTTCATCCGGTTGGTTTTTTCATGGACTTTGCTGTGTGTTTATTGTGTTTATTTGTTAAATGTAATATCGCCGAAGGGGTCAGGGGTGGTATTATTGTTTTCATTTAGTTCATTTAATTTCATTATATTTTTTA
Source organism: Polypterus bichir lapradei (assembly GCA_026402145.1). Taxonomy (NCBI): domain Eukaryota; kingdom Metazoa; phylum Chordata; class Cladistia; order Polypteriformes; family Polypteridae; genus Polypterus; species Polypterus bichir. The sequence continues at coordinate 39,905,923 of JANRMT010062822.1, forward strand.
TCGTTTAATGTTCCCAGCGTGCTTTATTTGGTCTCTGTAGTGTGTGTGTGTGTGTGTGTGTGTGTGTGTGTGTGTCGTTCCAAGGCTGGGGTTGTCCCTGGTAATCCAGCACTAAAATAAATAAATCACTGTCACATTGACGGTGTGAATCTTAGCGGCACTTGACCACTACAGCTTGTCTGTTTTAGACTTCAAATCATTTGGATGATATCCTTAAAAACGAGAAGAAAATCTAGGATCTGAGAATGACCTGACATGGCAGACAGAGTTAAAGCACTAACAAGCCATGAAATTGAATTATTGGCAAGGATTGTCTTCTAATTAAGCAACCGGGTTGGAGCAAAAACCTGCAGCCACTGCGGCCCTCCAGGACTGACTTTGCCCACCCCTGCTATAGAAGGCTAGAAGAGTAGTAGAGGATCAAAAACCAAAACAACCTCATATTCATAATCACGGACCTTGAGGTAGTCTAAAACGATGCCCCACATGCTTGAAATGCCCCACAAGTCTGAGATTTGTCATTTGTAACCTTCTAGTATTGGCTCTTAGCAGGCTCGGACTACCAGTAAAGAATTAGATATCAAAAATATCCTCACATTCCTGATCAGAAACCTCAAAATAGTATCAAGTGACACCCTGTGTGCCTATTTTACTGATCCTCATTTTTTCAAAGTGAAAACCTGTAGCTTTGAGCCCTTGTATCCAATTAGGGTCTGAACCTGTTGGGATCGGTTGATGTGGCACGGCACAACTTCACAACTTCTGATCATTTTTGCTGAAGTCACCTATTGGCTCACTCTTTATCATGAGGGCGTAATTTCCTGCATAAAACAAGGTCCAAAAGTGGCTTGAAAATAAGGGTTTTCGGAGTAATAAATATGGAAAACCACAAAAAAACTTGACATCTTGGATAAGCAGACATCAAGATGAGTTGAATGGTACATCATATACAGTATAAGGCTTTTCTTATACTTTTGAGTCAGGATTCACCGAAAAAAACCAAAAAAACAGAAAGGATTTCAAAGTATTTATAAGGAATTCTTAGGAATACGATAAAATGTGGTACAAATTATGATGAGAACAAGAAAACAGAACAGCTGAATGTTATGATTTCCTGTCAGGCCTCAGAAACCCCACACAGAAGTCCTTTCCTACCCCCTTACAGGTCTCAGGGTACGAGACAAAGCTCATCCCAGGCAGCCTAGCTCGACTCAAAAGGCAGGCTTCAAACGGGTACAGGCCTACAAATGAGGCCCGGGATATCAAATAACAAAACTTCAAATTGTCCAAAAAAATAAAGAGAGGAAAATCATAAAACGTATGGTCTGAATTAATAAATGTAAAAATGTATTCTAAAAGAATTCAAACACTGAATATGTAACGTAAGGCAAGAACACAAAAGTAGCAAAACTGAAAAGTAACCTAATCCAAAAAAACACCAGAAGCAGCATCTTTAGGAGACAGTCAGGGTCAAAAGTCAGGAAATCCAAAACATCAAAAAGAAAAAATAGGAATCAAACTCTATGCAGAACCAACTTTGAGAAAAGCAAACTCTTAGTTTCTACAGCTACATAATCAGGTGGCCCTGCCTCCTTGGGCTCCACATATAGGAAACAGATAGCAAAAATGCTAATAAACACAGAATTATAGAAATAATACACCAAACTAATTTATCCTTGTATTGTTCATCACACCCAATCAATTCAGCTCTGGGTTGTAGAAGAAAGGAGGATATCCTGGCATCACAGGGTGTAAGGCTGGGGCCGGTCCTTGTCATGGTGGAAGGCCATCTCAGAGAACATAATTTAAGATCCTACCATGCATGTTGTGATGTGTAGGGGCATTCCACACCCCCAAAACTCCAGACACAACTGTCACCACTTGATTTTCAGGCCCAAAAGTCATTTTGGAGGGCCTTTTCCCACAACAACAATAATAACATCATTTCCTTTATCTTTTCCTCTCATCCTTCTCCACAGGTGAGTTTCATTCATATCCACTCCTGACCTGGTTATGGAAGTGGGTTCCTTTAATCCATCCTGCATCGACACCTAAAGACACCAAAAGGGCTTCCTTTCAGATCTACAGCTCCAAATGGGGGCTACACTAGAGGGATCCTGACACCCAGCATACTAGGCCATCTCATTGCCCCTGGTGGGCTGTCTCCTGTCAAAAACAAAGGGAGAACAGAAAAAGGTTTGGGGATCCATCCCATATATTGTGCAGCATGATACAGAAAATAATGGCTCCAGAGCACTCTCTGTTTCCACGTCCAAACAGGGACAAACTAAGGAGGGAAGGTGCTGAGTTCTTATAGAGGCAGGGGAGGAAATGGTGGGTCAAATAACCGGAAGTGATGTCGAAGGGAGGTGTGGCTAGGAAAGGGGTACAGGAATGGGAGGGAAATTGTTTAGGTTGGTTTCTCTTCGGGTGATCTGAACAACAGGGACAAGGCCTGCTCTCGTATTCTGCCCTTAACCTGCCTCTCAAGCACACGTGTGTGACACTCCCTCTGTCTTTCCATTACACTGGCCCATTCATCCACAGCATCCATTCATGATGGTCTCCTGACCATCAAGAGCAAGGCCAGGTTTATAATTTACGTGACGTGACGCATGCTGCAGTGGACGCTCCTGCTTCGTAAGCATTTTACTGTTTATACTTGCGCGCGTACTTTATGTAAATCTGGAAGAATCCACCAGGTGGCAGTGCGAGATATCATCACAGTGAGAACGGGTTCGGCTTCGCTGTGTTGTGAATTGCTTGGAACACCCATTAAATTCTGATGACACCTTACCGCAATACCTCTGAAAAGGGTGTTTAATGATTAAATCCATCAATCCAGGGATGTGTCCATTCCAGCTAGCATTGGGCACGAGGCAGAAACAATCCCTGGACGGGGCATCAGCTCATTGCAAGGTGAATACAAGCACTCACATACACTGCCGTCATTTTAGTGGCACCAGATCCCCAAATCTGCATATCTTTGGAAGGAAACCAGAGCACACTGTGGAAACCCAGCAGGAAACCATCAGAGTCAGGGAATATCAGAGACGTGACTCCCTGCAAGACAGCAGTGCTACCGCTCCACCACCGTGTGTAATTATTAACAGTATTCATTATTTAAACGAAATTAACGATTTATTTGTAAAATGTAACATACATACTTTAATGCATTTCATCATGAAAGTGATATCAAGTATAAATCTAAAGATTTTAAATTTGCAGGGAGTTGGAATATCATACATTTAATGTGTTCTGTGGGGTGATCTATTGCTGCTTGCTGATGCTGTCAGCTCAGGAGGAAGTCCAAGAAGCTCGTAGCGATTAAAAACTGGGATGACGTTTATGACAGTCTGCTTTAATGATAAAGTAAACTATGAGGTTAAAGTGGACATTTCAAGATTAAAGCCGAAATTTCCACTTTAATCACAAAATGCACGTTTTCACCATGTCCTTAATTTTTTTCTCTCTGTGGCTCAAATACAACGCTGTACATTATGTTGCTGTTGTGAAGTCGCAAAAAAAAAAAAGACGGCACAAAAGATGGTATGTGAGATTTTTAAAATGTATCATGTCATTACGATCGGGAATATGTGACACTTAAATATAAAAGCACCAGAAATGCATCTGTATGTCGGCATTTTGCTTCACCACATCGAACCATTCATCAAACATCGAACCGCGCACATCGATCCCATAGGATCCGCATAGCGGCTTTCTGTCACATGTAGACTCTAACGTCACAGTCCAACTTTTAGCACACTGCGCCCCCCGACTTTTTGCTGGCACTGCAACTTGCGCACATGTCGCGTTAATTGCTGAGGACCTGCTCAGAGGGCGCATCAAATGAACGCGGGGAACGCGTGGCAGCCATGATGCGTGCGCGTACGCATTCTGAGCGTGAAGTATAAATGAGCCCTAAGAGTGCTCCATCCATCCATCCAGGTCAGGATTCCGGTCCAAGCATATCATCTGTCACAATGTCTTTCAGATACGATGGGAAAACTGGAAAACCAAAACCAATACCTACCAAAACACAGGGAGAGCAAGCCAAGCCCACATGGAGAGGTATTGCTATGAAATTCGCACCAAGATCTGTGGAGCAGTAAGGCCGCAGCGCTAACCACTGAGCAACGCACCGCCCTGTCTAATAAATTAACAACTGTGTGATCACACATCACAACATAAAGCGAAAGGAGACGTCTCAACTGAACTTTAGCAAGAATTCATTCAAAGGAAAGGACGCAGGACATGAACTCACATTCATGGAGGTACAGTAAAGCCTCAGGACCACCATGGACATTCTTCTGGGACGCTGACTGAACACTTTGTGCCTAACATTGACGTCAGGCTGCTTCCTTTTGATTTTCTACTCCACGTTTTTCAATGCATTCCTTCCAGCTCTCCTTGATGATTTACAGATCCCTTAGCAACCTTCTCTATTTACCCAAAATAAGCCGCTAGCTTTCCCTGTCATTTTGCTGTTTCGTGTCAGTCCCTTTTCTCCAAGTTGACATTGCTTTTCCTTGTTACTCTAATGACTGATGTTTAGCACATTCTGCTTCCCAAAAGCTCTCACATGCGTTCTCTGGTATTTCAACTGTATGCATACGCATGACATGAAGATCAATGTGTAGGACGTTGTAAGGGTTTAGTGTGAGCGCAGCAAGAGAGAAATCAGGTAAACATCAAATGTTAGGACGGAAAAGCCATTTTGATACGTACTTAGAGTAGCTATACAAAGCATTCGCCCCTTTTCACATTTTATAGTTATACTAGCTGTCCCCCGTGGCATCGCCTGCGTAGTAGTGAAACTTTAAAAATCAATTAAAAAAATAAAAAAATGTAATAATTTGTATTGAAAAGAATTTAAATTGATAGCTTTTGTATCCAAGGGCCTTGTGACATACAATATTTTAGGTTTTGCTATCGGGGTGAGAATGTAGCTGTGATCTCTTTGCCAAAAATGTAAAAAGTTGGCAAGGCATCTCTGGCCAAGCGGAAGGTAGGTACGCTCCAACGTGAAACATTGCCACTGTATCTGATCGTGTTCAGCTCTGACGGGAGAGCATCCCCCGCGTGGGGAGAAGAGCACATGGCCGTGATATCTCTGCCAATGAGCAGGTACCCTCTAAAGCAAACGTAGCTCAAAAACGTCAAACGTTAATCTCTAACAATCTGTAGATGATAATATCTGCTGAACAGACAGGTATCACCAGCTAAGCAGAGGCGAGGTACACTCCAAAACATGGAGAGAAGTGCAGCGACTCGAACGGTTCTGGCACCTGAGTGAGGTGGGCCCCGTCTGACTCCCTACTCCTGAGGTCCCGCCTCCCCCTCCCCTTTTTCGGATTTGCACAAATTAATTGGCACCACAATCGAACTGTAATAGCGCGATGAGGGAAGACACAAAATCAACTGGAATGTTCAAGCAAATTATAGAAAAAAAACCCATCTAAATCTGTTAAGTAGTTTTCTCGTGAAAAGTGGACAGACATACAGACAGACGTTGGATTTTATATATACAGAGTTTCACATTAGATAGATAGATAGATAGATAGATAGATAGATAGATAGATAGATAGATAGATAGATAGATAGATAGTGTGGGGAACAGCCCGGACACAGACAGGTAGACATGATGTTTTGCACCACCACACGTTTATTTACAATATTTACAAGTGTTGAACATGCACCAATCACCCCTCAAGTCCTGCACTTTCACAATGCCTTTCTGAAGGTCTGCCTCCACTCCTCTCCTCCCGAGCATTGTCTTTCTCCTCTCCCGACTCCAGCCATCGAATGGAGGGAGGCGGCCCCTTTTATACAACGCCGGATGTGCTCCAGCTGCCTCCCAGCAATCTTCCACCGGCACTCCCCAGTGTGGCAGAAGTGCCGGGAGTCCCCGGTCCTCTTCCCCCCAGCACTTCCGGGTGTGGCGGAAGTGCTGAGGGCCAGGGCTCTGCAGGCATTGGGGCGCCCCCTGGCGATGACCACGGGCCCCTACAGGGTTGAGCTTCAAAGCTCTGTACCCGTGGCCCCCAAAGCAACCAGGGCGGTTGCCCCCTCATGGTCTGGAGGAGGCGCAAGCCCTCCTCCGGTCCTCCTGGGCGTCCCGGCTTGGTACCACCCCCAGCTGCTCACCACAATAGACAGATAGATACTTTATTAATCCCAAGGGGAAATTCACATACTCCAGCAGCAGCATACTGATAAAGAACAATATTACATTAAAGAGTGATAACAATGAAGGTATAACAGACAATAACTTTGTGTAATGTTAACATTTACTCCCCCAGGTATAAATGAAGAGTCGAATAGTGTAGGGGAGGAAGAACGATCTCCTCAGTCTGTCAGTGGAGCAGGACGGTGACAGCAGTCTGTCGCTGAAGGTGCTTCTCTGTCTGGAGATGATACTGTTCAGTGGATGCAGTGGATTCTCTTTGATTGACAGGAGCCTGCTCAGCGCCCGTCGCTCGGCCACGGATGTTAAACTGTCCAGCTCCATTCCTACAATAGAGCCTGCCTTGCTCACCAGTTTGTCCAGGCGTGAGGCGTCCTTCTTCTTTATGCTGCCTCCCCAGCACACCACCTCGTAGAGGAGAGCACTCGCCACAACTGTCTGATGGAACATCTGCAGCATCTTATTGCAGATGTTGAATGACGCCAGTCTTCTAAGGAAGTATAGTCGGCTCTGTCCTCTCTTGCACAGAGCATCAGTGTTGGCAGTCCAGTCCAATTTATCATCCAGCTGCACTCCCAGGTATTTATAGGTCTGTACCCTCTGTACACAGTCACCTCTGATAATCACGGGGTCCATGAAGGGCCTGGTCCTCTTAAATCCACCACCAGCTCCTTGGTTTTGCTGGTGTTCAGTTGTAGGTGGTTTGAGTCGCACCATTTAACAAAGTCCTTGATTAGTTTCCTATACTCCTCCTCCTGCCCACTCCTGATGCAGCCCACGATAGCAGTGTCGTCAGCGAACTTTTGCACGTGGCAGGACTCCGAGTTGTATTGTTATTATTATTGTATTGTATTATTGTATTGTTATTATTGACAATGATCAACAGAAAAAGACCCCCTTAATATCAAAATGAAAACAGCCTTCCGCAAAGCAGTTTAAATAAATTATGAATATAAAGCACAAAATAATCGATTGATTGCCGAAGTCAATTTTGAGGAGATGGCCCATTGGCAGCCATGACAGTTTTGAGTCAGTGTGCAGACAGGCTTCTGTCCCCCTCTAACAACTTTGTACTTTTCCACAATTCTTCTCCTTTTTTAAAACTTCTCAAGCTCTGTCAGATTGCAAGGGAATCACGAGAGAGGAGCTATTTTCAGGTCCAGCTACAAATTCTCAGCTGGACTGAAATCTTGTCTTTGGCTTTGTCTTGCTGGAAATCCAATCTTCTCCCAAGCCGCATGTTTCTTGTTGACTACATTAGGTTTTCCTCCCGTATTTTACTTCATTCCTTTCACCTTCTACCCTCACAAGCCTTCCTGGGCCTGCTGCAGAGAGACATCCCCTTGCCATGACAATGCCACCACCAGGCTTCATGGAGGGAATGGTGGGCTTTTGATAACACGCAGTGTTCAAACGTGGTGTGGATGAAAAGCTCATTTCTGGTCTCAGCAACCCACAGAACCTTCCTCTAGCTGATGGCAGAGTCTCTCATGTGCTTATGGGTAAACTTTAGCTGAGATGTCATGTGGGTTTTATTTAACAGTAGTTTTCTTTTTTCCACTCTCCCAGAAAGCTGTGATTGGAGAAGCCCCTGGATACAGTTATTGTAATCTCATGCACTGTAGCTTGTAACTCCTACAGTGTTCTCAATGGTCACTTGGTGGCCCTTCATCGCACCATCATTCAATTTTTACGGATGTCTGCCCTAGTAGTCTTAGACCTCCGCCATACTCTCCATTTCTTAATGGCTGATCTAACTGGACTCCGTGGGATAGTCAGTGACTTGGAAATTTTCTGGTCTCCATCCCCTGACTTGTGCCTTCAATCACTTCTTCACGCTCTTTCTTGACCTGCTGTTTTGTCTTATTTGTGTAGGTTAGCCCAAATGACCCCATCACTGGCACAGTGACCCCATCACTGCAGTGGCACATTGGAATCCACAGGGTAAGCGTCCCCTGATTGGCCTCACCAACACCTTTTTCATCAGCAACCTAAGCATTCACAGTTGGTCTGCCATCCAAGTACTGGCTGGGTTCTGATGTGCCGGAGGTATGGCTTGTGGCTTCCATGGTGAGTTAAAATAGAATTGTGAACTTATGATTGAAATATCAACTCTATGAGACGGACAGATGGATGGATGGAATGATGGACGGAAGGAGGGATGGGTGGATGGAACGATGGACAGACAGAGGGATGAATGGATGGATGGAACAATGGTTGGAAGGAGGGACAGACAGATGGATGGAACGATGGACAGACAGAGGGACGGATGGATGAATGGATGGACAGATAGATGGATGGAAGGAGGAACAGACCGATGGATGGATGAAGGGGTGGATGGATGGATGCAAGGGTAGATGGATGGAACAATGGACAGACAGATTGACGGATGGATGAATGGAACGACGGATGGATGGATGGATGGATGGACAGATGGATGAATCTATTTCCCTCTTCTTGCTTGCCTGAGACTGCTGGGTGAAGTTATACCAAACACCTGTAAATGCCAGGTGCCTTAATCCCGCCAATCCAATGCATCACTTTCTATTGTTAGAAGCCACAGTAATGCGTCCCCCGTGAGGTTCACCTTAAACAAAGCTTTTCCAAATGACAACCCGCTCGAATATGAAGGGGCGACTGAAGTGTTGTTTTCATTTTTAGCTGCTGATCGCCTCAGCCTTCTCATTAATTCTTATCACAAGTCATGCTGGACTGAATATTGCTGCGTTTGTTAATATTGGCACAAGATCTTTTGAAATGTGAGGGGGTGTTGCCTGCTGTGAGCGTGCAGCGTGGGTGGGCTGTCATACACTCGTGCCCAAGCCAGCTGAGCTGTCGCCATGTGTGGTAGCACAAACGCACACACATACCAGATAAGATGTGAGTCATAATCAAACTCCACTTGGACTCCTGCTCTCTCGTTTGCAGTTGCCGATGACTAGCATGTGCATCACGTCCTGAATGTCACATAAGGAGAAGGTGTTTACTTTATCCTGAGAAGCTCATCTGTCAGTCATTCAGGCCTTATTTTGCATGGCACCATTCACAACGAGTTTAAATTATTTTTCTTTTTTTAATTATCAAACAAAGAAAAAGAGCTGTTTCTTCTGGCACATTTGTAGACAAATGCAGAAATGCCAAGGTGGTATGGGCAGCCTAGTGGCCATTGTCCTGAACCACACACCACGGACTATCCAGTTCAGTTGACCTCAGGCTGCATTAGCCTCATGTAACCATTTTATCCATCCATTTTTCAGACCCTCAGTATGGTCATGAGGTGGCGGCATTAGCCACAGGACAGGAACGGAAAACTGGAAGGGGTGCCCGTGCCCGCACATCTCAGTGTAACCGGTAAACTGGAAATGTTATAGTGCTTGTTTGCTCACCACCAAGTAAATAAAAGGGTAGCAGGCTGGCACCCTGGTTTGGCCACCGTGGCCATTTTTCATGATTTTCCGGTGCCCTTTTGGTACTCAGCCTACTTTTTCATTCCAAACACATCCACGCTGAAGTGACTGAGGACTCTTAATTGGCGCTGTGATTAACTGATGCCCCATCCAGGGGATGGTTCCCAGTGATGTTAGGATTGGCTCCAGCTGCTCTTGATGCTAAATTAGTGTGGATTGAATCAATCTAGAAATGATAAATAACAATGGATGGATACCTGGTATACACAGTGTGGTCATTTTCTTTGGTTCAATGTCCTTCCCACATATGTGACAGCTGAATCAGTGACAGAGTCATATATGCAGACATCCTTGGTGTCCACCATGCCGTTCGTTGACTGACTGTCTTCACTAACTGCATCTCAGCCACGTGTACAGTGCATAAGTCCGTCTTGTTTGTGCAAGATAAGTTAATGTGAGTTAATGTGAGTAAGCAATGTAAGAAATGTGAAGGGTGGGATTGGGAATTCATGACAAAGGAGCAGAAGTCTCCTTTGCTAAATAATATGTTACGGACATCCAGTTAACTACCTAAGTAATCATAACTAGCTGGTGCCAGTTGTGACTCATGGCTGCCATCTTCAGGAAATGGTCTGAAGCCTAATCCTTTAACATTACGATTAGCTGGGGCTCCAGCCCATTCCTTATAATTGGGATATTCTGGGGCTCCAACACAATCCATCCCAAATTTCTGAGACTGACTCCAGTCAATCCTTTAACGTCCAAATGGCAATGGCCCTTAGTCTCCCTTTTCTGACTGGGACTCCACCATATTACTAGTCATCCTTTATGACTGAGATTTTCCGGAGCTCCATAGTCCATTCTTGATACCCTGAACTGGCCTCTAGTCCACACTGTCTATCTAGGATTCATCCTGTCCATCCTTTACTTTGTCACACACATAATCTTAGGGCGCATTTTGCTGACCCTGATCAGGTGGAATAGACATGGCAGTGTTACACCATTGATGGCTGTCTGTACCTCTTTTCCCTTTTTACCCCGGCTGAACACCACTGCTACGTATGCCAAACTCCCAAAAGCTCTGCCCCTTCCGGTCACTCCCCTATTTAAGAAGATGGACAACCAAAAGCCAGAATTCATTTTAGACCCTGCTCCCAAAGAGGACAGATCCTAAGTAGAAGAATGTTCATTTTGATACAAAGTGTTGCCGAGGGTCCTCCCATTTTTCTTTGTTCTTTCTTTTCTTTAAGAAGAACTGACCATATTAAAGGGGTTACTGTCCTAACACCCCAAACCTCTCTTTTTACAATATCTAGGGTTGGCCCATAGTCCATCCTTTATGACTGGAATGGGTAAGGATCTGTCCCAATACATCCTTTCTAACTGTAGGGGACTCCCCCCCTAGTCTACGCTTTACACCCTGGACTGACCCCCTCCTGCCAGTCTGCCCATATAACCCTGGAATGGCACACCCTAGTCCCTCCTTTATATCTAGGGTTGGCAGTGTCCTGCCCCTGTATATCTTTAATAATTGTCATTTCCTGGGGCTTTGCTCCTGATCCTGATCCATCCTTTATGGCTGGCATAGGCTGGTGCTTCATCCATAACCCCCATCCCTTGGCAGATCCTTTGCTCCCAATCAGTCCTATCTGTGTTTATGGCTTTGTAAAGCTTATTGTACAACATTCACATGTTGGAGGGACCGGAGATGTAAATTGGGGGGGCTTTGCTTCAGTATTGTCCTTCCCACTTTTGCAATAGCCTGTCTTGTATTCCCATACTGTTTTCTTTCAAATATTTGTTGTGAGTTTAGAGTTTTTTTGAATTGTTGCTTTTTTTTTCAATTCTAAAATTCTGCATCTTGTCTTGATTCTTGTTCTTTATCTTCTTGCTTGTCTTTGATATTGCACTTTGCCTGCCATTTTGTGTGTTTGAACTCTTGGCCATTTTTTCTTTTTGTTTGTTTGTTTTCTCCTTACCATACCTTACTGTACACATACAGATATACAGTAATAGCCTTTCAATGTAAGCAACAGAAAGGGGACATAACACTATGTAACAAATTTTTATTTTGTTCCTGGGTACAAAATGTGTTTTCCTAACCTATTATGCCTAAAAAAATAGAAAATAGCTGTTGCTCCACAAAAACTTTGCTTTTGTGATCAGGACAATGATATTTTGAAATTTGTCTGTTTTCGAGAAAATTCTCGATTCGCATTCAATACTGAGTAGTCTTCCAGAATATTCTTGAACTGTTAGAATTTTCCAGAATTATCTAGAACTTTCAAGGAACTTTTAGAGCTTTGTAGAACATTCTTGGACTGTCCAATAGTAGTCATACAAGTATAAAAGCACAGGTGACTCGAACCAACATTTCGGTTTATGTTATTTTTTTGATTTGATTTAGATGGCATCAAGAGGTTGCTTGCACCCAGCAGATGCATTTTGCTACGTCTGTGGACAATTTATAAAGACAAGAGCGAGAAAGTATTCCGTGAAAGCATGTCATAAGATGTGCGAGGCCTACAAGGCATACTTCGGCATGCCTGTCGGGGATGAAGACAAGCCCTGGGCACCTCATTTCACATGCGGATATTGCAAGGAAACTTTTGAAGGTTGGTACAGGGGAGAAAAGAGAGCCGTGAAGTTGGCTATCCCGCGAATTTGGCGGCAACCAACTGTCCACTCAAGCAACAGCTACTTCTGCATGGTGGATCCTACCAATTCGCCAAGCTGCTGAACAGGATGGAGAAAACAGCTTGGAACAGTTTCGTGGCAGTGGTTCACGGCTTCTTGGGTAATCACAAGGCTGAAAACTATGTGCAGTTGGTTCGGACTCTCATAAAGAATTGCGCCAAAATGGGATGCAGAATGTCTCTCAAAGTCCATATCCTTGACGCTCATCTTGACAAATTCAAAGAGAACATGGGAGCTTACTCAGAGGAGCAAGGCGAGCGCTTTCATCAGGATATACTGGACTTGGAACGTCGTTACCGAGGACAGTGTAACGAAAACATGATGGGGGACTACATTTGGGGGCTTCTTTGAGAAAGCTATTTGCAGTACAGTCGCAAATCTAGAAAACCTACTCATTTCTGAACCTTTTTGAGGGGTTTTGACTGTCTTTGTCTATTTACCATGCAAGTGTTGTTCTTTATCAGACCGCATGAACAGAAAGTAAAAAATTCACTTGTTTTGTCACTATAAATACGAAATCTTCTGGGCTGTGGTCATAAAATCAAAGTTTGTGCTGAATGTAGCCGTTTTTCCATAGGTTTTAGACATAAGCAGTTGAAATATAACCCTTGGAAGCCAGGAACAAAAATTGTGTTACATAGTGTAATCAGTGACAATAAATATGACACTAGCATCACCACAAGGATGTCATGCACCCATTGTTTGTATTCTCTTTGTCCAATTTGTTGTTTCTCTCCACTTTGTCAACATTGGACATGTGACAGTAATAGAAGCAACTCTGTATGGGGTGTCAGTCTACTGGGGGGCATACTGACCCACACTCACTTACTCATATGAGTGCCCACTTGATCGAACCAGCTCATCTTTGGAATGTGGGTAGAAGACCAGAGACCCCAAAGAAGAATCAAAACAGGCTCCACAAAGACTGTGTCCAGGTCAGATATGGAACAAGTCCTATAAATGTGTGTAGCAGTGGTTCTAACCTCCACACCGTCATGCCACACATGTGGACACCACACTTCCTGAATATGGCAGAACCTGCATAGACTCCGCCAGTGAAAAAACATTCTGAATGTGAGAGTGGCCTGCTTATAGGACTCTGCAACAGTTGGCAAGGAGAGGTCGAGGGTACGCATACTCCAAGTGCCACGTAACTTCAACTTTCTCTTCTGTCTTTGATGCATCTTTAGGACGGCAATAGAAAAGCTTGTCATCATAATTGGCAAAGCAGGAAATCTTACTGCCCAAATGTCTATACCTGACTGGAGATTAGTCCGTCAGTCAGTCATTTTCCAACCCACTACATCCTAACACAGGGTCACGGTGGTCTGCTGGAGCCAATCCCAGCCAACACAGGGCACAAGGCAGGAACAAAGCCCAGGCAGGGCGCCAGCCCACCACAGGGCACACAACCACACACTTGGGACAATTTAGGATTGCCAAGGCACCTAACCTGCATGTTTTTGGACTGTGGGAGGAAACCCACGCAGACACGGGGAGAACATGCAAACTCCACGCAGGGAGGACCCAGGAAGCGAACCCAGGTCTCCTTATTGCGAGGCAGCAGCACTACCACAGCGCCACCATGCTGCCCGAGATTAGTCACATGATTCTTATTTTGTTGTCTACTAGAGATGCTTATTTAAATTCTAAATGATAGGGCATGACCACCTGGGAGGAGGCCTCAGAGAAAGCTCAGGGATCGCTGGGATGATCTCCCAGGTGGCCTAGGAATGCCTCAGGATCCCACACTATGAGTTGGCAAGTGTGGCTGAGGAAAAGGATGCTTGGGCCTCATTGCTAAAAATGTTGCCCCCTAATCTCAGATAAGCAGTGGAAAATGAATGAATACAAAAATAGGTTGAATTAAAGGATGTAACTGATTCCAGACAGAACTAAACATCTTTCTTCTTATGTCAATAGGACACATTTTACTAAAGGAAAACTCATTACATTAATGATGAGCTGATCAGGGTGACAGCACTGGGACAGACCAGAATGTGACATTAGATTAGCTACTTGAGCAGCTGTGGAAAGAAGAGAGACAGAAGGAGAGGGATAAGGATGAGGATCAGAACACACACGAGTTGTACTCTTCTTTTTGAGAGGTATTTCGAACAATATGCGCCCACCTTAAGGTACTTACCATTTAAGCTATATGATGCTGGCAGCCAGCTATATATCTCAGTCCCCCTGGCACATCTGAAGTGCTGGGCATCCCTTGCCATCCCCAAGAGTGACCCTCTGACAATCTATTGTTAACACTGCCTGGATTGTCTAAGGTCTGCTTCAGCTGAACTTGCATCCTGCTTTCCTGGTTGTCTTTTCTGGGATGGTCACCACCGTATGCTTTTGTCCTTTCAAGTTTTTAGTCTTCATCCATCCATCCATTATCCAACCCGCTATATCCTAACTACAGGGTCACAGGGGTCTGCCGGAGCCCATCCCAACCAACACAGGGCGCAAGGCAGGAAACAAACCCCGGGCAGGGTGCCAGCACTCCGCAGGGCACACACACACACCAAGCACACACTAGGGCCAATTTAGGATTGCCAATGCACCTAACCTGCATGTCTTTGGACTGTGGGAGGAAACCCACGCAGACACGGGGAGAACATGCAAACTCCACGCAAGGAGGACCCGGGAAGCAAAACCAGGTCTCCTTACTGCGAGGCAGCAGTGCTACCACTGCGCCAACGTGCCACCCTTTTAGTCTTCATTTCGCAGATATATCCCAGAATGAAAACGACTGTGAAGCTTTTGCCATTGCTGAATGAAAGATGAATAAATAAAGCTGTCCAGTGGTTTGCATTTGCACCTTCAGAATCCAGCCAGCAGGCGTGTGATTAAATCCGAGTGCTTTCTTCAACTTAGCTGAACTCATTTTGTCAGCGCTGCAGGATAATGGAAGCGCATGTCAGCTGGATGGAAGTAATAGCTCAGGTGTAAAAGGCGTGATTTCACATAAAAGTGTGTGTGGTAGACTGCTAAGATGTACTGTATTTCATTTCTTTGGTATGAGATAGAATCTCCATTTTAGAGGAGCCATAATGACAAGGGCAAAAGTGAGGTGAGAAAAAGTGAAACCAACTACCAGGGGCCTGAGCAGAGCCAACACATGATGAGCGAAAGCAAGTCCCCAAGTCTGCGGCCTGAGCCCCAGTCAGAGAATATGAGGATAAACCTCACCAAGACCTCAGCTCAGGCAGCAGACAGTGAAAATTAGTCAAACAAATGCAGTAAATAGTCCATTTTAGGCTGACTAAATATAGAAACCTGTGTATCCATTTTTCTATCTCAGAGGACCTCAGAGTGGCCACAACACACTTTTCGAGGTCACCTGTCATAAGACCCATATAGATGTGCTCACACAAATCCCAAGAGTAGGACTGGAGTAGTGGAGGAAGGTACTGGTATACAAAGAGGGAACCAACAAGGCCAAGACCCCAGTGCCGCCAATTAATAAAATGTCAATAATGTATAATATGTCAAACACAGGAACCAGGTGAGTGCCTTATGGGGTCTTGTTTGTGGGAGACGTAAGAGTGATGACCAGTGTCGAAACTAACCCTAAAGTGGAGGACAACCATGAAGAAACCTCACTTACGCTCTGCCTATGAAGCCATGCCCCTTTATTTCTCACCATATTAAAGAAGCACCACCATGAGAAGACAACATTCATTCTGGATCCAGTTGCCAGGAGTGCAGACCTCTCTTGAAAATGGCCAGGCCTGGGCTATTCTAGAGAGGCTACTTTCCTTCATACCTGAGTCATTTGTATTCTTTGATATCCTGTCTTCCGTCGAGAATCTGGACTGTCAGTAGAGATGAGTGAAATGGACATGTAGTTTCAAAAATCTGACAGTGAAATTTGTCTTGAAGGTGATTTCACAACTGAGAAACACGAAATTTTTGAAAAAGTTTTTTTTTTTTCTAGAAAATAAGGAATACTGTTCCCTAAGGCCTCATTTACATTTCCATGTTTACAGGGCCACTTTCCCTAAGCAAAGGTGTAAATGTTGTGCCCAAACCACAGAGTCTTTAGGGCAAAGTTAGATGTACTGTATATTAGACTGAAGAGCATGGCGGGTGGGTCGATGATATACAGATATTATTTCGAGGAGTGGTGGAGTAGGGGAGGAGTTCCCCCTTGGAGCATTCAGATGTATATAGATTTTATATTTGAAAACTGATGGGTCACCTTGGTGTTTCAACCATAATGATATACACAGTACATAGGTTCTTAAACTTTGGGTCATGAGCCATTTTGGGTCACGTGTTGTTTGACTTTGGGTCATGCAGAGATGTGATTCAAAACAGTACTCAATGGGAAAGGCCCGTGTATGGCTTGTGGAGTGTCTTGCAATGAATCGCCACAGGCAGTTTCAACAATCAGCATTATTCTGCTATTACCTGCGTCCCGAGATTATGTGTCTGAAAGACACAAAAAAAGGCAAAATTAGGTCATGAGAAAAAAAATGTAAGAACTACTAACATATTATACATATTACATATTATACATATACATTATATATTGAATAGCTGGCCCCCCTTGGTGTATCAAGCGTTAACATATCCATATATTACATTGAATTGTGGGTGTAAGTGCTTGTTATCAGGGTCTGTGATGGTTAGAAAAATGGCCCCATCATCAGACTATTTCTCAATATGACAGTGCCAGACATGCGTGTTCTTTTTGGCAGCTGCATGTAATCTGTCACACACATGTCACATTAATTCTGTCTTGCTTCTCATTCACATCACCAATGAGGCATGCAGTGTATTTTGTAAAAATGTAACGTTGCATATTTTATATACAAATATGCCCTAAAATGCCCCTTTGTGTACATTACTGTGGTTTCTTTACAGAAAAACCTCACTACAAAGCAAGCCTACGTCCCCAAAGTATCTTGATCCCTGTAGGAGAGGCTGAGGGGCATGCATACTGCAAGTGCCATGGGGCTTCAAGTTTCTCTTCTGTCTCTGATGCATCTTTAGGATGGCAATGGCCAAGCTTGCCATCATAACTGGCAAAGCTGAAGATCATACTATCCAAACATGTCTGGTAGTTGAACCAAATGTCTGTAAGTGACAGCTGATTAGTCACATGATTTTTATTTTTGTTTTGTTGTCTACTAGAAATGTGAATTTAAATTCTAAATGATAGGGCATGACCACCTAGGAGGAGGCCTCAGAGAAGATCCAGAGAGGATTACATCTCTCAGATGGCCTGATGATTAACTGAATACTTTCGCAAATTTTCAAGTAAACTGTGGTTGTATTTACAGATAGAGGATTAAAATTTTGTATAGATGTTATAATGATAAAAAGCAAACAGATATGAAATTTAAGAAAAATTAATTAACTGGAAGTACTGTAGTATTTTATTTAAACAAACATCCGAATTTTTGGTATCTTGGAAATATACATGCAAACACGATATTAAAAACTGTATTCAATATAACACACATTCTTTCAATAATTATTATTAATATTATTTTAATTCAGTTTAACAATAATGTGTAAACCTTGAACATGCCATGTAAATATAAAGACGTAATGGGAACAATAAGGTGCTACGTCCCCGTTGTGTTCCTGGTAATACATTTAATTTTATGTTTTTTTTTTTATTTCCGCTATAATTATCATAATTAAATGTAGTTAAATGCAGTTTTACCTATAGCAATTTATTGCAACAAATATTATATAATGCTTATAAACTTACACTTTTTCTATACTGTATTTTTAGGTGATTATAACTCTTTAATTTGCTCGTAACCTAGGTAATGCATATATAATCATGAAAAAATTCCACCACCGTTTTCGACCTCCCTAAGTGCGAAAAAATAATTTTAATATAAAGTTTGATTATAAATAGAGATAAATGATCATGTATAGATATTATCAATTAGTTATGATGGGAAGCAAAGGCATATGATAATTAAGAAATATCGTGCAACTGGAAGTGGTTCTAATGACCTTTTCCTTTACCTCGGTATACAAGAAAGTCGAGGGGAGCGTTCTCTCAATTTTTCCAGTTAAGAATCGTTTCAAAAATCAAGCCTTTACTTTGTTTAGCTGGGCTGTTTCACCCCATCTCAACTAGTGCAACTCATCGTACAGAGGTGTCAGTCCAACTCTTCTCTCTCGCCAGCAGTTGCTCCAAAACTCTGCTGCGAGGCTTTAAATGGGGTCACATAAGTGTGAGCACATCACTCCTACTTTGGCTTCATTCCTTCAGGCTTAGCACTGATTTTTACAATGTTATTGCACACTTTTAATTATTTAAATGGTTTGGCCTCAGCTAATCTGTCTGACCTCTTTGTCTCTATTGTCCTTCCTCGATCTCTGAGATAGTCTGACCAGTTGCTACCGGTCTTATACCGATCACGGCAAAATAGATGGGGGGATCGTGCTTTTGCAGTGACTGCTCCTCGGCTCTGGAACAGCCCACCGCTTCAGGTAACAGCCGCTCCAGCCCTGTCGATTTTTAAATCTTTGCTGTAAACACATTTTTTCTCTCTGGCTTTTAGTTGCTCATGACGTGTTTATATGTGCTGCTGTTATTTGTCAATTGTTTATTATTTTTATTTATTTCTTTTTATTCATTTTTATTTAAAAATCTTTGATTTTATTTATCTAATTTCATGTACAAAACTCTGAAAAGCTGTGGCCTAAGGCCGGAGTTATACTTCACGCGACTCGACGCATGCTGCAGCGGATGCTCCTGCTACGCAAGCGTTGTAGTGTTCATACTTGCGCGCGTACTTTACGTAAATCTGGAGGAATCCACCAGGTGGCAGTGCGAGATATTATCACGGTGAGAACATGTTCGGCTTCTCTGTGTTGTGAATTGCCTAGAAAACCTATTAAATTCTGATGACACCTTACCACAATATCTCTGAAAAGGATGTTTATTGATTAAATCCATCAATCCAGGGCTGTGTCCATTCCAGCAAGCATTGAGCACGAGTGAGAAACAATCCCTTGACAAGGCCTCAGCTCATCGCAAAGTGAATACAAGCACACACATACACTAGCGTCATTTTAGCGGCACCAAATCCCCAAATCTGAATATCTTTGGAAGGAAACCGGAGCACAGTGTGGAATACAAGCAGGAAATACCAGCAACATAACTCCCTGCGAGACAGCAGTGCTATCGCTCCACCACCGTGACACCCCCATGTGTGTAATTATTCCATCATGTGTGTAATTAACAGTATTCATTATTTAAACGAAATTATATGTAAAATGTAACATACACACTTTAATGCATTTCATCATGAAAGTGATATCAAGTATAAATCTAAAGATTCTAAATGTGCAGAGAGTTGGAATATCATACATTTAATTTGTTCTGCGTGGCGATCTATTGCTGCTTTCCGCTGCTGTCAGGTGCAAGAAGCTCGTAGCGATTAAAAACTGGGATAACGTTTGATGGTCTGCATTAATGATAAAGTAAACTACGAGGTTAAAGTGGACATTTCGAGATTAAAGCTGAAATTTCCACTTTAATCACAAAATACACATTTTCACCGTGTCCTTTATTTTTTTCTCT
>JANRMT010062822.1:39938974-39973371 GCA_026402145.1 Polypterus bichir lapradei
TGGCTTCGGTCAAAGTGTTTTCGAGTTATCGTGTTCACAGACAGACATTTCAGAAATAGCATTTGCTGACTCAGTGAGGTCTAAAAACGTCAAAATTCATTAAAATCCCGAGGTCGATTTTTTTCACGATTCCTATACATTCTCTATACTATGTGTACGAGAAAGAAAAAAGTAATAAATTATTTTTGTAAAAATGTAAAACAATAAAAATGATTCGCTTAAAAAACAATAAAACTCTTAAAATTGGTATTAAAAACAATGCAATGTCTAAAACAAAACTGACGCTCTTCCTCCTGCACGCTTCTCTTGCCGGTTTCCAACCTCGTCGTGTAAGCCAAAAGATTTCTGCCTTGTTAACTAAACGGTGCAAACTGAAGAGATAGATAGGTAGATAGATAGATAGATAGATACTTTATTAATCCCAAGGGGAAATTCACATTTCGAGGCATTCAACAAAATTTTACAAAATGACATAATCGGTATAATCAGTGACGAGTGTTTCCCTCCGAGTCGTTACAGTATAATGCGATATGCAGGGAAACCGAGCTGTTATATATATTAAGAGGGGGTAACAAATCATAGGTTACAACATAGATAATAATTCAACAACAACGGCAATAATAATCAAATCGGTGAGTTTTTGGTGAGGGGGGCTTGTCTATTTAGAGAGTCAGGGCTGTAAAAAGCTGGCCATTCCTTGTGTGATGTTGGGCCATAAATGAAATGTTGTTGTTGTGTCTGTGTGCCACTTTACTGGTCAACTATTTGTTGTCATTTTGTCACATTCTGTTTAAATTAGCCGTCTCAGGTGGGCTGTGCCTGGGGGTATTTTGTTCTTGTTCGTACATAACCCAAAAATCAGTTATTATTGTTGATTTTCTTTTACTACATTTCTTTTCATTTTATCAATAAAATTGTGTTCGCAAAAAAATAATCCTCAAACTGACATAACAAGACTGACACAGGCATCGTAAAATAAAATTAAATGATAAATCTGTAACACCGCTGCTATAGTTTTCAATACAATGCTAAAGAATAATACCTTTTACTTATACAGCGTCTTTCACATGCTAAAGTTTTAGCTTCAATTATCAGCATCTCTCAAATGTACCTTTATTAAAACGTGCACTAAAACTTACACTCTTCACATTCGTTACAGTTGTGTTTTTCCCATCGTGACTTTTCTCTAACACAACTCCAGTATGTCTCACAATTCCTAAAAGGTATAAATAGGGCACTGGATGTGCATTTAATTCTTAGGGTTCACAATTAACTTTTTTTAACAAAAAAGGGCAATGCCGCCCTTATCAAAGTATTACCACAGCTAATCGCCTCGTTGACCGCGTGAGTGTGAGGGCTTGATATGCTACCGGGCCTGGCTCATACCGTATGACTGTTGTTTAAATTCCCTTCCGCTCTGCAGTTTACTTTATTTTACTTTATTCTGTCCTGTCGGTGGTGGATGCCCGTGATGACTGCCATGTGTCTCACTAACTCGATTACAAAGCCGCGCCCCTTGTCGACTCGCAGGTCCCCGTCAGCACTCGAGTTACCCGCCTTGTTGTTCCTGACATCCTCCTCCGAGTTCACACGATTGCTTTCATGTTGTTTGCGCCCGCCAGCGGGAGGCTAATTGGTGGGCGGAGCCAGCGGGATGATTGGCTAAGGGTAACAAGTCACGAACACACTGCTGACCCGGCGCTGCGCAGATCACTCGTATCCTCTCGGGAGATGTGGAGGTGCAAATAGGCGCATGACATGAGCGCCGGACATTTGGACAAACCCGCCTCCAATCAATGAGTGTTTGATGGTTGTGCTGGAAAAGTAGCGGTGGTCGTAACTGGAGAGCGAGACCCTTCAGATTCAGAGTTTTGAACTCTGCGTCAAATGTTCTGAGGAGACAGTCTGTGTTCAGAATGTTTACCGTAATAAAAATGTGTATATTGTAAAGTCCCGGCCAAGTTGAAGGCCCCTAGGAGTGATTGTTGGGCTCGATTGAGGGAGGGCGGCAGTGTTGCCACACTAACTATTAGGAAAAACAGATAATGTAACCAAATAACCACAGAAAAAACATAAGACATGTTTAATCCTGTAAACAAGGAATTTTCGAATTAAATACAACAGCAGCACACGTCCGCCAAATAAATCTTAACAGTTAAAAGCAGGAAATATCAAACGTTAAACAGGACTCGTCCACACTCAAATGAACAACTTTAACTTTAAATTTTCGTGTTTGTACTTTTTCAGTTTTTCACAACATCGTTTAAAGCCGGTGTACTACGTAGGATGTGACATCAAGGCACATGTCACCAATCACAATCACCAAGTTAATTTGGTTATGCAGAGCTTAGTAATTACATTTTAGAGATGTGCAGGGGTGTTACGTTTTTGTTAAGATGTACAAAACAATAAATTTATGTACATAAGAAACTGTAATTCAAGAATTGTGCTAAAAGAAATACATGATTGTGATGAGAAAACAGAGTCAGGAGACAAAAACATAGAAACAGGGACAGAAAAACAGAAATCTATGTGGAAAAACATACAGTAGGTGGCAACAGTGGAGGGCAGAGGACTGACAGCGGGGGTATGTATGTTTTTTTTGGGGGTGGTCTCGAAGGAGAGAGTTCGAGAAGGAAGGTGTTGTTGCTTTAAGAAGTCGGCGTGTTTCTCATGTGCTTCTTTGTTTTTAATATTGATTAATGGCGTTTCTCATGGCCAGAACAATGAGAGATTTATTGGAAATTGGAAATAGTTCAAGTTTAAAGACATTATTTTTTGTTCCAGTAAACTGTTCTCTGATCCCTGCTTCGTCCTTCTGTGTTTCTTCCTTTACGAACCTGACGTGGAGGTCACCACAATATACAATATACTGTGTATTCAACAACAATTCCGTAAGTAGGATATGCCCATGAGTGATGATTGAAAGCACAGACCATAGCGAACTATTGAATACAATGGACATCACAACGTTTCAAATGTTTTGTTTCCGGGAAAAAAAAGATGATTATGGTACCCAGCTTGAAGCCCAAAACAAATATATTTTCAAACTGATTGTATCATGTAAGATTTTGGAGAAACATGAAATTAACTTTTATTGAATTTAGCATGTTTAATCTCTTAGTCATGCTGACAAATTACATTAGTTCAATTGTGTTGCTGCGGATTTTCATTTGTACTCAGCATCTGCTGTTTCTTGTTTGAGGGACCAACAATGGTCGACCACCATTGATGGGTTCCACCAGCCCTGATACTGCTTTTATATCATTGCACTGTCCTGCTCAAACCTTTCACTGTGTTGGTCACTGACTGCACCAAGATTAGCAGAGAAGAAGTCCAAGTGTGAATGCACATACATGTATCAAGATGTTGCACTTTATGGTTTTGGATCCTTAAAGCTTGTTGTCAACCAACAGGATGTAGTTTGGTTCTCTATAGTTGCCAAGAAAATTCTCAACAACATCCTTGAATGGCTGTTCAAACCGCTTGTCACTGATGGTGTGTCTGACCAGAAAAATGTCTTCCTTAATGTTGTCCTCATTTATTCGTGGAAACATCTGTCTCAGATATTAAAATCCTTCCCCTATCTTGTTCATAAAGATTTTCATCAGTCTAAGTTGTAAATGAAGAGGGGGCTAAAATATTTTTCTGCTCTTCCGCTGGTTCTTTTTGATGTCATGGGATCCTTTCACATTTCTCTGTGTATCCTGCTAGCAGTACCACTACTTTAAGATCACCACAAATGGTCTAGTTGTAGTATTGTCTATGTATACTTATTATTATTATTATTATTATTACTAGGGGGCTTCACTCTCCAACCCCTGGGCCGACGCTACGCAATAAGCATTTTGTGGTTCTGCCGCTCGCGTATGGGGATACGGAGGTGCAATTTAAACAGATTGTTACTTTCATGGGAATTGTTAAAACTGTTATACATTACAGCAAGTAATTAACCATATTAAAAAATAGTAAAACGTAATAATTTGAAAGTAAATTATGTTTCATGCTGAGTTACAGTTTTTTGTTTCCTAATAGAATTTTGTTCTGTTTGGCTTTGAAATTAACACACAAATACTTTTTAAACTTACACTTTTACTATAAAACTTCAGTAAAAACAATATTTGGAGTGAACTTTTCGTCAACATCGCATTGAATTTTGATTCCGTGTTTGGAGTTACATGGTGACAACACAACGTATAATGTCCTATGAGTTAATATCGTTTCTTTCTCTCTAATAAATAAACCGACTTTTTCAAATGTTTGTCTCTGTGATTTGTTAATTGTCATAGCAAAAGCTACTCTTAACAGGAAACTGTAAATGTTTTAATACGAATGGCATATGAAGATCTCCTTTAGTGTGTAATGTTATCTGTGGAAGATGTACTATATTAACTTTCTTGTCGCCTGTTAAAATTTTACATGTCAGAATTGTTCGACCAATTTTGAATACAACTAATCTTGTCCTACTGCGGTGGGCTGGCACCCTGCCTGGGGTTTGTTTCCTGCCTTGCGCCCTGTGTTGGCTGGGATTGGCTCCAGCAGAACCTCGTGACCCTGTCGTTAGGACATAGCAGATTGGATAATGGATGGATGGGTAATCTTGTCCTACTGCATAGTCCATCATTCATACATAAATTACGCAATAACATTACGATACATCCTTCTTTCAACAGTAATTCGACCGAACGGTGTTAACGGTTGTAGAAATTGTACAGGATATTGTAAGTTGATGTTTTCATCTTCCGCACCATCACCACCAACTGTTTCAGCATAGTCTATTGATGCTCATTTAACCAATTTGCCATGTAAGCGATCAACAATTTTCGCATTAATATGTTTGACTTCATCCTTTCTTGTGCTAGGATTGCCCGTGCCTCATTTCTTCTGTTGATAACCCTTCGGGATGAAAGTCTTCAATAAGATTTGGATAAGATAAGTCTTCTTTTATTGGGAACTTAAAGTGATGAAAACATAAAAGTTTATAAGAGCTGAGAGTGCAGGAACTGTGTCTGACAAAAGCATTCACACAAATGAGAGGTGAGAGGACCGTGTGCATGGGCCGTTAACCGGAAATGGCTGAGAGGAGGGCAGGACTTGAAAAAAATCTCATGGCAATAGTCTCATCTCGTCTCAAGATTTTCTTTTATAATAGAGAGATTATTATTACTTATTATTTGGCTGATGCCTTTATCCAACATTTGACAAACAATTGGTTGCATTTATTTAGTTTTTCCAATTAGGACACAAGAAGGTGAAATGACTTGCTCATTGCCACTTAGTGTCAGTAGTGGGACTGAAACCCACGTCCTCAAGTGAAATCACAAAAGTAGGTGATTTCAATAAAATAGTACATGATAGGAAAATCTAAAGGTGTTATTTGTGATCTGCAGGCCTAAATCCATAAGATACACCCCAAACTGTTCAGTGAGCAAAGTCTTCATTGCCCAGTGATGTTGACTGAACATATGCCCTACCTATAGACCGCCTCGTAGTTCCAGTCCAGGAGTCAAAAGCCTGCTTGCTTACTCGGCCAATAGGAAGTTCTCTTTAGCTCAACTGGGTAAACAAGTGATGTCTGAATTAGATATCCTGGTTGTGTGACCCACCACTCTGTGTGAGGACCTGATAGGGTCGGGTCCTTGAACGACTGCTCCCTGATGACACTATTTAATTCTTTGAGGGCTGAATATTTTTTCCAAAAAGCACACAAGGCAATTGTTTCATACATACAGTAAATCAACATAAAACATCTCTTGCTGTAGTTGCTGTCGGTGCCAGCTCACGATTTCTGGCAGCAGAGGCTGCGTGGGGCCAGCAGTCGCAGTTGCGGTCCTCCCAGGCGAATGTTGCTGTAGGCACATCAGCTAAATGAACGCATTCAGTGCCACGATGACAATGCTGGTACCTCACTTTCGTTTTCCATCTCCAACTCCAGATCACTTGCATCAAAATCCGAGTCTGAGAAGTCCAATTCAATGATTGCATGCAAAACATCATCCATGGAGAATTTTGCTTTGCCCATTCGCTTTGGCCTCTTGCCAGATGTCGATGCCATTTTAGAGGTGCTTTTCTCTTTGCTACTCATACACACGCAGGGAATTGAGGTCAACAACAACATTTATTTATATAGCACATTTTCATACAAAAAGTAGCTCAAAGTGCTTTACATAATGAAGAATAGAAAAATAAAAGACACAGTAAGAAAATAAAATAAGTCAATATTAATTAACATAGAATAAGAGTAAGGTCCAATGGCCAGGGTGGACAGAAAAAGCAAAAAAAAAACTCCAGACGGCTGGAGAAAAAAATAAAATCTGTAGGGATTCCAGACCATTAGACTGCCCAGTCCCCAGTCAAATCACCAAAGTTAACTTTCCTTCTAGCAAAGAGAGTCAAACTAAAACATAACAGCGAGTTTTGTCACAGTTTACAGCTGATTACCTTCCTCTACCCCTAAATTGTGACAAAAGTCGACATCCGCCCTTGAAAGAGTTAACTGTGGCAACAGTTTCAAGCAGATCATTGAACATCCTCTGCTAGAGGAAATTCAGGATTTGTCTGAAAGTGAGAATGAAAAGCAGACCCTAAAGTCGCTAGGACTCTGACAGGACACGTGGGGATTGCAGCCATCATCAGCTCCGAACAGCTTAACGTGAGCGCACTTAATTCCAAACTTGTAGCCCAACTTTCAATGACAGCTAAACTTCAGTGGATACATCAGTCTGACTAGATGTGGAGTGGGCTGCCCTTAAAAGATGAGCTCCTAGAAACACCACTAGCAGTGATGAAGCGGCTTTGACAGCACCACGTGTAAACTGGCTGGTTTTGTCCTTGGCTATGTCACAGAGTTCTCCCGTCCTTCCCCTGAGCTTCCCTCCCTTGCTTGTTTTCCATTTCCTCATAGCCTCGGCAGTCAGTTGCTCTCTTTGATGGACTTTGCTCTGTCATGGCACTGCTGGCAGGACCTCAGGGTGGCCCTCGAGGTGCTGCGGCGATGACATCACAAGTAGCAGGCCTTTGTCTGCTGCCTCGACGTCTGACTCATTGCCACCAACACCCCTCCACTAGAGAGATGCCAGGTCAGTGTGGCCGCAGGCAGCCCTGCTGAGACGTGGGATTAGCTGACAGCTGGCTCTTGGCTGCTCACCCCAAGGCTGAGGATGATTCGCTCAGCACAACCATCCATACGAGAAAGTAGGCCAGGGCCATGCAGAGAGAGCTTTCTGGAAGCAGGAGCTGAAAGGTTAAAAAGGGTCACATCCAGCAGAGCAGAATCATACCGAGCAGCATCCTTTAATCCACCTCACGAGCACAAGGAAAAAAGCCGCATTTATGGGGAAAAAGTTGCACAACTCCCAAAAAATGTTAATTATTAGCAGATTATATTATTAATTCATTTTCTATACCTGCTTATTTAAACACTGGGGGGTCGAAGCCCAGCAGCAGTGGGCACAAGACAAGGTTAGTGTCTGTATGGGGTGCCAGTACAGACGTGGACAAGTTTGTTAGTAGCCTTAGAGATCATTGACAACGTGCTGTATGCCCCCTGAAAAGGGATGATATTAAAAGCAGTTGGCCCCTGCATGCCTTTGATATGTCATCGAGCAAAGCAAAGCGAGTGTGACAAGAGATCAAGTATCGCTTAGTCTACAAAGATATTCTAAAATGGCCTGCACACATTTGTTGGTATCCCTAGAAAAGACCATAAATAACTGGATTTGAGTGATTTTTCAAACTAGCCATTTTCTTGAATTCGTATCACACATGTCTCCAATCAGTCATTCAGCCGATTTAAACGTAGTAAAGTCGTCACTCGGCTATTTGGTGTCATCGTGTGTCACACACTGAACATGGATCAGAGAAAGGAAAGGAGAGAGTTGTCTGAGGAGATCAGAAAAGAAATTATAGACACGCATGTTAAAGGCAAAGAAAGGGTGGAAGACCATTTCCAAGTAGCTTGATGGTCCTGTGACAACAGTTGCAAATATTATTAAGAAGTTTAAGGTCCACGGGACTATATGGGACCTCCTTGGACTTGGCCACAAGAGGAAAATCGACCCTGGAAGGGGCAGATGGATAGCAAGAATGTTAGACAAAAAGCCAATGACAACCTCCAAAGAAATACAAGATGAAGTCCAAGGTCAAGGACCATCAGTGTCTGAGCGCACCATCTGCCAGTTTTTGAGTTACTGTGGACTCAATGGAAGAAGAAGACCCAGCAGGACTCCACTGTTGAAAGCCAGTCTGAAGTTTGCTAAAATGTATATTGACAAGCCACAATGCTTCTGGGAGAATGTCCTTTGGACAGATGGGACAAAACTGGAGCTTTCTGGTGAGTCACATCAGCTCTATGACCATTGACGAAGAAATGAAACTTTCAAAGTAAAGAGCACCATACCTACTATGAAACATGGAGGAGGCTCGGTT
The DNA here is from genome assembly GCA_026402145.1 of Polypterus bichir lapradei. NCBI lineage: Eukaryota > Metazoa > Chordata > Cladistia > Polypteriformes > Polypteridae > Polypterus > Polypterus bichir. Next base: position 39,947,402 of record JANRMT010062822.1, read on the forward strand.
ATGTTTTGAGGCTGCTTTGCTGAGTCTGGCACAGGGTGCCTTGAGTCTGTGCGGAGAACAATGAAATCTCAAGACTATCAAGATATTCTGGAGAGAAACATACTGTGCAGTGTCATAAAGCTCTGTCTCAGTCACAGGTCATGGACCCTCCAACAGGATAATGAGCCAAAGCACACAGCTAAAAGCACCAAAAATGGCTAAGAACAAAACATTGGATTACTCTGAAGTGACCTTCTACGAGCCCTGAAACGAGTCCTATCGACCACCTATGGAAAGAACGGAAACATGCAGTATGGAGAAGACCTCCTTCAAACCTGACACAGCCGGAGCAGTTTAGTCAGGATGAGTGGGCCGAACTACCTGTGCACAGGTGCAGAAGTCTCATGGAGAGCGCCAGGAGTCGCTTGTTTGAAATGATTGCCTCTAAAGGTTGTGCAACAAAACGTTAGGTGAAGGGTCCCAACATTTTTGTCCATGCCATTTTCATTTGTGCTATTATATGAAATTTTCTTTTGAATGAAAACTCTATAAAGTCTGATTTTTGTTAAACACAAAATAAACAATAATGGCTGCCCATGACTTTTGTCAGTTGTCAAGTTATTTGTGAGTTCTTCTCTTTTCTTGGAGGGGTTTCAACAAATCTGTCCACTTCTACCATGTGGGGGTATGCTACAATCGGGGGTCACGATCAACTCAGCACTCACGGTTTGGGATGCGACCACAAAACGAGAGAGGCCAGAGGAAGAAGCCACATGTTCACATTCCATAGTTCCCTCTGGTGGAATGGCGTAGTGCCCAAGACCGTGGACCTTAACCCTCAAGGCTGTTGTTTCATCTCCTGACTTTGACTCACTGTGTGACCCTGTCTGTGCTCCAGTTGTGGAGATAAAATAAAATTAAATGTAAAATATTCCGATCTACTAAGTTACCTTGGAGAGTCGTGCCAGCCAAGTATGCGAGGAGTGATAATCTTTAAACTCCACACTGCTGGACAGCAGGCTGTGCCTACAGTGTATTGGTATTTTACGTGAACAGCAGTGAAGTTGTTTTTATCGATATCTTCATTAGACATCTCCACCAAGATGAGGTGCCATGTCTAACTGCTTTGACGCTGACACTACAACAGGCTATTCAGTGTAATCTTAGCATAATGCTATAATGTGCCAGAAAATGTTTGCCGATAGATGCTTACCTGACAGCATTGGGTGCAATGGTGGAAAACAGCCATGGACTGAGCACCAGTCCATCAAGTGGTCCACTCACACCACCGCACACACACTCATTCCAGTTTGGAATCTCCTGTTAACCTAACCAGCCTGCTTTTTTGGAGATGTTGGAGGACATGTGAGCAGAACGAAACGGAAGAGTTTGAATGAAACCAATTTTGTAAGGACACACTGTCTTCAGACTAGACATACTTGGTGTCTAAATCTATTATAGTAGTTGCCCACCCTAACCCCCCCATACTAGTGAACACGATGTCCCCCAACTGTTAAATCACATGTAAGGTCCATTATAGGCTACCAATTTAGAGTTCCCTGCTATTTCTTCATACCCCTCTCCACAATCCCAGTAGAAGGAATCTCATCTCACTGGTATAAAGCTTCATACAAATTATGTGCTCACATGCTATGCAACAGATGAGAACTATGAGTTCCAATTTACAATTGCTGTGAGCAGTGATGAGTGAAATGTTTCACATGAAGATGAATTCACAACAAAAATCCCTACAGTCGTGTTTCACTTAATGACGGCAAACGGTTCCGACCAGTGGGTCGTTAAGTCGATTTTGTCATTAGGCAAATTGATGTATATTAAGGGGCCGGGGGCATGCCCCTGTGTCTGATGTAATTTTCACCGCACTGACTCTAGATACAAAGTGCCAAATCTGCATCACTATATTTTTGTTTCACACGACAAAAACCAAAACCATGGACGTGCCTTTATGTCATTTTTGCTGATAACGCATCAAGTGTACACCTGACCTGACATAACCTACCCTAGGCCAACCTAACCTCAAGAAACCTAACTTAACATTAGCATAATATAAACAACACATGAATTATTGAAATACAGCAAAAATATTACATTAATAACAATGTTAATACTATAATATGACCACTTTTGATGGCATTTCGATGCCATTTGATTTATTTTATTGTATGTCCATGGAAGCTCTGTCGTAACTGTGTGACGTTTTTACTCGGGGTGTTCTTAACCGAGTCATGACTGTATTTTGCTTTGCAAACAAAAAAAATTGCGCCATTGACACAAGAAGTTTCTGTCGGGAAGAGTTTACATGCATTAGTTCCACAAACGTCTGCCTGTCATTTTGCATATAAATAAAGATTTATAGTGAGGGAAAAAAAAAACTAATTTCCTGTGACATGTGGACATTTTGTTGAGACATCAGATGTGTTCTGGTAGTCTGATGCCTACTTTGCCAATAATAATGACAATCTATTGATAATGAGAATGCTTATCATCACTCCCATATGCTAGAATCAAGACATAGGAAAGGATGTTTATTAGGAAATGGATGGAGGTAGCTTCCTATGTAGTGACATTTTTCTGTTGAGAAAACAACGTTCTACATGATGGAGAATATTCCGGGTGTCATGTTTAATAAAAATCGAAACTAACCTGTTGTTGCCATCCTCACTAACTGTAAGCCAATATATAATCAAACCGTTGAATATAAATCAAGGGATAGTGTGCTCAGACTATATAATGCAATAGGGAGACCAAGTTTGCAGTTCTAGTCATCAGGCTGCAAGAGACATAGCAGCACTTGAAGCTGTGCAGAGTGGAGCAACCAGGTGGATCCCAGGACTTGCAGATGTGTCCTACTCTGAGAATTAGACCTGTTTAGTTCTGAGCAGAGGAGACTGTGTGGGGACCTAATTCAGGCCTACAAAATCCTCAAAGGTGTTAATAAAGGAGATCAGCAGGATTATTTCAACCTAACAGTGAATCACAAACTTGAGGACATCAGTGGAAGTTAAGGAGAAGAGCATGTAGGACTGAAGCCAGGAAGGACATCTTTACACACAGAATTGTGGGAGTGTGGAACAAACTACCGAGACATGAAATTGACAACTTTAAAAACCTTCAAGAAGTATATGGAGGACATATTGGGACAGCTTAGGCATTAGCTACACACACCGGCTTGGTGGACTGAATGGCCTCCTTTCAGATTTCTTATGTTCTTACTAGTCATGTTACCTCTGGTGTACATTTAAATATTTTGCTGACCCTACATGCACCCTCAGTGCCTTTCCTCGGTATCTTGTGTGTCTGCACCTCTCTTGACCAGCACTCCCTTCTGTCAATCCACTAAGCCTGCTTCTCAGACTTGATCATTTGCTCCCCTCCTGTCCACTTTTATGGTTCCTGTGTTTGAAGGCGACTCTTGAGTGCGACTCCCACACCTTTACTCCTACTTGTGTGTCTCCCACTCACCCTTTCTCTTCTGATCTCATCACCAAAGCCGAACTGACCAATCAGACTACGTGGAAGGACTGGACACGCAGACCTTAGCATTTTATTATAGAGTAGATGTTTCAATGCTGCTGATCATGCCATCAGATATGTCATTATAATCATTTGAGACTTAAAAATGAGTTTAATCCACACTTACTTGATTATTTTTCTTTTTTTTTGGTATTTTTATTTAATTATTTATCCTTTGCAATTGCATTTTTTCTTAAGTTCTTTTAAAGCACTTTGGAGTATGAATGAAACATGCTACAGAAATAAATGTTGCTGTTATTTTTGTAGAATTAGCTGCTCTGTGACATAACGTTGACCTTTGTCCTCATTCAATATAAAAATTAATAACTGGGTCAATAGGAAATGGTCTTGTGTAGTCACAATGCATTTAGAATGCTTTCTATTTAAAGGAAAAAAATGACATCTTATCATTAGTTGCTTTTTGTGCAGATTGAGTGGCAAATTGATGGTGATGGTTGTCACGATTTACAGTCAAATTAATAACAATAAGGGTGGATGGCCTCTAAAAGGCTTCACAAGCTTAGCCTTACATCCTTTACCTGCCTGGATTACACTTCACTCCAGTGGGCCTGACTCTTAACCCCACAGGCTTACTTTGGCCTACACAGGACTAAAGAGGATAAGATTTCAAAGTTAAATTTAAACGGCCCAAAAAAATCCAAGAAATGGAGAGGTTAGGAGCACACACTGATACAGCTCATTGACATGACAAACCAACTCAGGATCCCAGATTAGTGCAGCCATGTGATGGGTGACACCTCAGCACCACGCTAGTTCAGATGGAATGGAACAGTGTGAGGTTTTGTTATGGTGGCTGGTTTTCCCTGCAAGTTGGAGGGCCTACATGCAGGACTGGATGCAGATTAACGTCATACCCAGGACGAAGCAATTGCAGGTTAAGGGCTTAACAAAGCAGAGTCACTTTTGGCGTTTACGGGATCTGAACCGGCAAACCTTCTGATTACCAGTGCAGATCCCTAACCTCAGAGCCACCTCTCCACCTAAGGAATGGAGAATCCATATAAAATGTCTTGGAGAGATTGTCTACGAAAAGAAACTTAATAAAATGAAGGTAATTATTTAGCAAAAGTGAAGAATAACAAAAGCTCAATAAAACAGCAAAACAGAAATGCCTAGATGTCCCAATACAAGATCTGGAAAACATAAACAAAAAATAAGGCAATAAAATATCAAAAAGCCAGTCACTCCAATTACAAGGAACAAAGAACAGCACTCACAACTCCAACACATGCACCACACCCGAGATCTCCTTCTACTCTGACTTAAATGGCCAGAGTGTGGACTCAGGCATGGTGATGTCAGTGGTCCCGCCTCCTAAGGTATCACCCACAAAACACAAGGGACTTAGGAGAGCACAGATTTACACAGCATCAAAAAACTGATGAATGCTCTAAGCTGTATTTTTGACTGCAAGTCTTTTATCTGGTGATCTATCTATCCGTCTATCTATTCCTATTCACGTTTAAGATCATTTCAGTTCTTTAAAGTCTGTGTTCATTTTGAAACTGTTTCTATTACTGGTCTTGTTTTTTTTTTTTTTAGTTAAAAGTAAAACAGGGTTGCCAGGTTGGTAACTCAAATTTTTGCGTTGTCTCTCCTGCTTTCTGGTGGCCAGACACACTATCTAACTGTCAATCTATCAATTATAGTGTCTTTAATATCTATCTGTCGTGGTCGTCTGAAGGAAAAACAAGTTTGAAAATGGAGAAATTTTGGGGTGCCAACCCGACCGTCCCTGTTTACTTCTGAGCTCAAAATAAAGAAAATTCTCAATGGTGTAAAAAGGAAACAAAATAATTGACACACAATAAAGTGAGTGCAGTTAATCAGGCTCACTGGTCTGCCTTTGGATATTCTTGATGCTCTTTAGCTGTGGTTGTTTCAGGTAGAAGTGACGCCTCCTTCTGTGCAGTCATGTTTTTATAGCCCAGGGATCATAAGGGGTGGTCAGTTGCACTCACTGGGGGGATTCTCTGTACTGTGAAAGAAGTAAAAGAGAAGACAGTAAGTGGCAGCACCCCCTGTCAGCCCAGGGTGGTATCACATACCTGGGAGGAACTTGAAGGGTGATCCTCTGATGTGCATGAGTGACACGATCTATATTATACTTTTTTAAATATCTATCTATCATATAGTAACTTTTCTATCTATCTATCTATCTATCTATCTATCTATCTATCTATCTATCTATCTATCTATCTACGTTTACTGATCCCCTTGTTGGTCTTGCTTGTTTAATATGACATAATCCAAGAAAACAAACTTATTGAAAAAGAAAAAATAGCAAGAGCTCCCATTCCAGCCATATCCAGTCTTCAGTCACTGACTGTTAATTCTTCCCTCTTGTTTTTCATTATGTCACAGCAAAACAATGAAAAATAATTTTTTCCCAAAAGTGAAAAGCTAACATTCACAGTAAGGCTTTCCACGATATTCAAGACTAGGAGAAACTGGAAATCTCAGTAAAGCTCTGCAAGTGAAGCCACTGTAGACAAATAAAGAGGTCCGAACACCCTAGATATGGACATTTTGAGAATCCCTTGCACTAAGGAGGACTACATATGATTAGGAGTCACATTGACGAACAGTGCTGTATCACTCATCTAGTGACTTCTCAGATGAATTAGCCATTTCATACAAAGAAAAAGCAATACAATTGGTCAATGGGGGGCTCAAACCCATGACCCCATGATTAAGAGTCTCATACTTTACCGACTGAGTTAGCCGGGCGCTGGCCTTCAAAGTGACAAAGGGATCTGTCAGAATTGGAAAGACGTAAACTATGCTGGCTCGGCTCACCTGCTCACCACAATTTTGGGGACTTAGTTACAAAGACTGCACTTTTAAAATCTGGTCAGCCTACCTTTTGAAGACATGACTAGCAAGATGAAAAGGTCAGAACCTTAAATGATAAAATGGTCATTTTCTGGACTTTCCACATTTGTGAAAGCTAAGCTCTCGGCCCATTGGTTATCATCGTGCACACACACGTCGGGCACATGTGCTGATACGGTGATCTGTCCAAATGACAATGGACAGAGAGTGGCTAGGAGTGTTCACATTGGACCTGATAAGCTTTTAAAAGGCAGCCTCAAGCAGGAAGAGATACTATAGAGGAGGAGGAGGAGGAGGAGGAGGAGGAGGAGGCTGGGAGCATTTGTCGAAACCCACCACTCATTGAACCACCTGGATCGGGACCCAAGTGCAGCGGGTGACACCTCAGCACCACTAGAGAAGAACCATAAAATAAGAGCCTCAGTACTAGAGGTGCTAGCGCTGTTTCTGTGGCTGCACCCAAACTTCTTATGTCGTACAGGATACCTTCCTACATCCATAATCTGGACTCCACTACAAACTTTAAAACTACTTTAAGAGCTCACTTATTCCGACGCGAAATTGACTGTGGTCCATTGTTGCTTAGTTGATGATGATTTCAGTATTGGATAATGTTTATTTGTTTCAAGTAGCTGTCCCTCATGTCTAAGATGGGTTAAAATCTAAGCAATCAACGTAGACCTCATCATTAACATCTGCAGTGCACCAGCTATTGGAAATTATTTTGTAATTAACTCAGTAATTAAATGTATTGCATTTGTCATTCCAACAGATGACGCCTCACACACATTTGTAGTCATAAAATGTATGCCTACAAATGATTGCGGTGTGCCATCTGTTGGAATGACAAATGCAATGCATTTTATTACTACTGTGACCTATAGGGGGCATGTAGCACCCCATCCTTATTTAAATCTTGAAACCACAATACTTTACGACAAGCTTCTTTCTCCCAGTTGCAAAATACCACACAAGTCTTTATTCTCTGTCTCTCTCACTCTTCCCAGGTGAGCTTTGTCCAACTTGCACTCCCAACTCCAACTCACCTGGTTAAGGCAAAGCGAGCCTCTTTATACAGCACATCCATGATGAAGCACTTCTGGATCAAGAGAAAGTACTACAGCACCCACAAAACCCAACAGGGCTGTCCCATAAGACAAAAGTTCCCAGCATACTCTGCGGGTGTCTGATTGGGTACCCAACAAGGCTGTCCCACGGGACTACAGTTCCCAGCATACATTGTGGGTGCCTGATGGGGTACTGATGTCCAGGGATGCTGCCATCTAGTGTATGGTGGAAGAATGAAGTCATGACCAGTTATCTACCCTGGTCCTTTCATTGTATTGGCCTCCTGGCTGGGAAGGGGTCTTTTCTCCATCCCAGAAGGGGCACACCAGCCCATGCATGCCACTCATTGTGCTAAAAAATATTTGTGATGCACCATCTGTTGGAATGTCAGAGACGCAGCAACTGGATGGACTCACAGACACGTATTCTTTTATTAATTATTTAATGGTCTGTTTTTGCTTTGTTTTGTGACCTTGACAGGCTCCTTCAATCAAATATATTATTATTGCTCTGATGACTGATCCATGTTTTTTCTAACACGCTTATCTGGTTCAAGATCACAGGAAGCAGTAGGAACCTGCTGTCTGGAGGGAGTGCCAGGCCTCTGGAGGGCACACTCATGCCTACACACCTATCCAGCTCCTTGAGTTAAGCCAGCATGCAAGTGTCTGTAGTGTGAGAGAAAGACATTTACAGACGTGTGGGGACTACGCCAGGATTTGGTCCCAGAGATGTGATGGCAGGGTTCACCTCAAAACCATCCGATTTTCTAACGGCTACCAACCTGCCTCCATTGTCACAGCGTACACTCTGATGGGCTTAGCCCCCAGTGATGGCCTGACTGGGACTACCCTCCCAAGTGTGCTGATGGCTCATGAATGGACAGACAGCCCAGAGCGACACTGAAGCCCAAGTCTGCCCGCTGCTTCTCGAGGCACTGACGGATGGCACAGCTGGCTGCCCTCAGCCGCTCGCTCAATACTCAGAGTGGCTCTGCCGGCACGTGTCTTGGGTGATTGCGCTGCCCAAATCCATCGATCTCTGTCATTTGTCACAAATCCATTCATCTTGGGCTGTATCCTTCAAGGCAGGGGGCCCGACGCTAACACACACACACACACACAGAGGCTTGCTCTTAAGCTCTTTTCATTTCGGAATGGAAAATTTAACAAACAATATCTGAATGAGAGGCTAAGCGGCTTACCACCTAACTGAAATAAAAGCCGCTAAAACCCCTGCTCTTCACGTGTTGCCAAGCAGGCCCGAGTCCTCAGAGCAGGGCTGCTGTTCACCTGTGGGCTCCTCTTATTTATTTATTTTTGCTGATTATCTCTCTCTCTCTGTTGGCACTTGCTCGTTCTTTCCCTTTCAGCAGTTCTGGCATTGTTAAAAATTAATCAAGTCAAGTTGGGGAGCATGCACTGGTACAGTGCGTTGCCGCACCCGCTACACGAAGAAACATCTCAGGATCCCAGTTGGCAAACCCACAGGCAGACACGTGGTCCAGTCCCACCCTCCGGAAATGACCCTCTATCTGCCGCAGCCAGGTGTTATGTGGGCGACCCCTTGGCCTGGTCCAGCAACTCGGGTCCCCAGCAATAAGGATCTTATGAGCCGGATCACCCTCGGGGAAACGCGCCACATGGCCGTAGTGCCGTAACTGACACTTCCTCAAATTGCAGGTAATGTGCCTCATTCGGGACTCCATGAGCAACACAAAGTCAAACCAACGGTACCCAAAGACTCGCTGAAGAGACACAGTACCAAAGAAGTCCAGTCTTCGTCTCAAGTCACTGGATAACATCCATGTCTCGCAACCATATAGCAAAACAGGAATCACCAGGACTCTAAAGACTTGGACCTTTCGCATAGATATCAGGAGCGCCATACACCCCATTGCAGTGACCTCATGACCCCCCATGCTCTCCCAGTCTGTCTACTGACTTCATAGGAAGAGTCACCAGAGGCATGAATGTCACTGCCAAGGTAAGTAAACCTCTCAATGAGTTTGACACACTCTCCACAAACAGACACACTACTGATGCTGTGCCCAAGAGGTCATTAAAGGCCTGAATTTTGTTTTTTATCCAGGACACTCGCAAGCCGAGACACTCAGACTCCTCACTCAGTCTCTCGAGCACCCCGATCAGAGCCTCCATTGACTCTGCGAAGATCACAGCATCGTCAGCAAAGTCAAGATCTGTGAATCTTTCTTCACCAACAGATGCCCCACAGCCGCTGGACCCCATGACCCTGCCCAACACCCAGTCCATACAAGCACTGAACAGAGTAGGAGCAGAACACACCCCTGACGAACTCCAGAATCAACTGGGAAAAATGCAGAGGTCCTGCCTCCACTCTGCACAGCACTCACAGTACCAGTGCACAGGCCGGCCATGATATCCAGCAACCTCGAGGGGATCCCGCGAACCCTCAGTATGTCCCACAAGGCAGCTTGATCAACTGAGTAGAATGCTTTATGAAAATCAACAAAGGCTGCAAAGAAACTCAGCCGATATTTGCGGTTGAGCTCCATGAGAACCCTCAGTGCCAGGATGTGGTCGATGGTAGACTTCTTACGTGTAAAACCAGACTGTTCCGGTTGCTGGTAGGTGAGCAAATTATCACAGATCCTATTGAGGACGACCCTAGCAATGATCTTACCCGGCACAGAGAGCAGTGTTATCCCCCTGTAGTTGCTGCAATTCAGTAGATCACCCTTCCCTTTCCAGATGGGGACAACAACATCAGAACATGAAGGAAGGAAAGGAAATTCATGTATGTTGTAACATGATATGCCCAAAATTCAGAAAAACTGAATGAAAAGACAAAAAATATCACGTGATGGGGGGATGGGGTTATATGCGACTTTTTACAAATGTCACCTTTGGCTTGTGGGCCTCTTGATGGATCTACAGTGGAGCAGACCAACTCTAGTGAGGAAGTGCTGCCCTCCACCTTCTCGTTTCTATTTAAAGCAGGGGAAGTGAATTAAAGAAAGTGCTGCTGTCTCCTTATCTAAATGACTGGTGCACAAGAATGTTTAAAGGACACCTCCTGGGAAGAAAAGCATGGCTGCCTCCTTATCCAAATGAGCAGTCCACAACAGAGTAAGACCACCTCCTTCATTCAAATGACCACCACAAATGAATACAGGACTCCATAATCAAATCACCTGTGCGTCTAACTGACTGGTAAAGAAAAACGTGCAACTGATCCCCGAGGCACACAAACAAAAGACAAGAAAAGTGGCCGTAGACTGGCGCAAAAGAAAGCGTGACGGTCCCCTCATGCAAATGACCAGCAGACAAGAAATACAGGGCTGAGGAAAAGAAAAAAAAGCCTTCAGACCCCCAGACGTTTTCACATTTTATTGTTATACAACTTTGACTCACAGGGATTTCATTTGGATTTTTTGACACTGATCAGCAGAAAAAAAAAAACAAAAAACTCTTGAATGTCAAAGAGAAAGCAGCTCTCTGCAAATTAACTCTAAATATCCATCCATCCATTATCCAATCCGCTATATTCTAACAACAGGGTCAAGGGGGTATGCTGGAGCCAATCCCAACCAACACAGGGAACAAGGCAGGAAACAAACCCCGGGCAGGGCGCCAGCCTTCTGCAGAACTCTAAATATAAAACAGAAAATAATGAATGGCATAAGCATTCACCCATTTCATGTCAGTATTTAGGAGATGTGCCTTTGGCAGCCAAGACAGTCCGTGTTCACATCTGGGCAATGCCGTTCCTGCCCACTCCTCTTCTCCACACTACTTGGTCACGTACTCCATGGACCCACAGCTCTCTGTGAGGAGAAAGACATCCTGCGTCTCTACCTTGAACGAGTTTCAAACTGTGTCCTGGTTGAACTAATTATAAAGAAACAGTCTCGATCCACCATGCTTTTCACCAAATCCACTGTGATTTTAAACAGTTCACTCACGCCATCTCCTAATCTCCATTTACCCAAACTGAAAATGTTCAGTCTCTCCTCATAGCTCATACTCTTCATCAGCCTAGAAGCAACTCTCTGGACTTTCTGTAGTGCTGCGTTGTCTTTGTTGTAGCCCAGAGACCAAAACTGCACTCAGCACTCCAGGTAAGCTGACTTTACTCTTGACACTGGACCTAACCTGGGCATCTTTTGGATGTAAGAGGAAGAGTGGAATACAGGATGAAGGACACCAAGACATGTGAAGAACATATGAAACCCACAGAGACACAGTGAGCAGGCTGGCATGTGAGGCGGCAACATCAACCACTGCGTCACCCTTTGGTATAATTCATCATGGCAGACAGACAGACAGACATACAGACAGACAGACAGACAGATAGATAGATAGATAGATAGATAGATAGATAGATAGATAGATAGATAGATAGATAGATAGATAGAACTTTGTTTATCCCAAGGGGGAATTGTAGCATTTTACACAAGCTCAAGAAATATTATAACAAACAACAACAACGAACCCTTAAATAAACACGAATTACAAAATGAAAAAATCTTCTGACTTGGTTACAGATTAGAGATCAGTCACAGTCAGGAATTCTAAGGGTGTACTGCTGTTGGTGTAAAGGACCCCAGTCTGTTGGCTGAAAGTCCTCAGTGTCAGCGTGTCAGACAGGGGATGTGTAGCACAGGTCATAATGGCACTCAGGTTTGTCTTCAGTCTCCCCTCCATTACTACCTCCAGGGAGTCCAGAGTTTACCCCACACCTGAATCTGCCTTTTTAATTGGTGTGTTGATTTGGTGGGCCTTTTTTTCAAGTGATGTGACCACCAAAGCACAGAAAATCTCACTGGCCATCATGGTGTTGTAGAACATGAAAAGCACGGCATTACCCACATTATAGGAACACAGAATCTGCATGCTTGCGCCAATGAGAGATTTCAGCGTTTTGTTTTTGTTAAACTTGTAAAAACTTCTAATATCCTGTTTAAATGAATTTAAATGGTTTTAGCCCAAGTCTGCAACATAAGGAAAAAAACGTGTAAAAGCTAAAAGGATTTGAATACTTTCTGAATACACTGTAGCACCTCTGTGTTTAGTCGATCAGCCCAGCTGTCATTGATGTGGACCCCCAAGTTCTTATGGCAGTGCACCGCCTCTGAATCGAATCCCTGAATAGTGACTGGACATAAAGACTCTTTGGTGTGATGAAAGTCAGTATGTGGCTCTTTGGTTTTGCTGATGTTGAGTTGCAGACATTTCTCCACTTGACATCTCTTCTCTATCTCTCCCACCTTGTCAATATGCCTCATTAGTGCACAATCACCAGAGAAGTTCTTCAAGTGACGTGACCTGGTGTTATATTTGTAGTCGGAGGTGTACAAGTTGAGCAGAGAAGATGGCCAAGACTGTTCCTTGTGGAGGTCCAGTGTTACTCACACAGTCCTTGAACCTCACAAACTGTGATCTGCCTGACAGATAGTCCATTATCCAGGACACAACAGGCTCATCCACCTTCATATCCCTAAGTTTACTTCTAAACAGGAATGGCTGGATGGTACTGAAGAAATCAAAGAACACAATTCTACCATTGCTGCCAGCTTTGCCCAGGTGGGAATAGGCCTTGTGGTGCAAATAGATCTTTGCATCCTCCATTACAATCTTTGCTCAAAAGGTAATCTTTGTGGGCCCAAGTGGTCTTTCCTATGGTCCAGGACCAGACTGTTGAGGGTGGGGTGTCATTAGGTGTAGAGGTGCCTGCTTTCTTTGGAACAGGAACCACACATGATGTATTTGTGACTAATTGTCTTTATCAATGAGATTACACCTCATAAGCATTTCTTACAGTATGAATCAGATTATTCCCAGGTTTGTCATTTAAAGTGTATGATAAGACTGGTGGAATTGTTAGGGGGGTGTGCATGAGTGTGCCCTCTGATAGACTGCCATCCCATCCCACCCCATTCTCAAACAGTTGGGCATCCCTTCCAGAGATGGTTTCTGATGTATGCCTGATGCTGCTTAGGATAGGCCCTGACCCTCCTTCAACCTGAACTGGACTAAGTGGGTTTCTGAGGACATGGCTGGCATAAGAGAGTTACGTGACCTTTTTGGACAGACACCAAACCCCCCCGCCCCCGCATTCACAAAAGAGGGAACGCTGAAGGACCAAAAATAAGGGCACAAACAGCCTTGAAATTTTCCTGGATGAACAAATGGATGGATGTATTTGACGAGGCTTTACACGCAGTAACTTTTACAAATAACTGAGCAGGGCGCAGAGGAAAGCATGTTGTTTAAGATATTAATCTAAAAAGAATAAATTAATGCAAGCTCTCTAAAAAGAATAAATTAATGCAAGCTCACTACAAGCTAGCCCTTGAGCCGACAGAGTACATGGGAAAAAAAAAAAAAAAGCAAATAAGCAAGCCGCCTTGGGTCCTCCGAGCTACTGTGTGGGCTCACTTCCTATTACATTGTAAAATGACTCATGTGCATCAAAGGATATGAACCATACATCATTTATGACAAAATACGTGAAAGGAATGCTCATGCAGACCCATCAGTTGCGCGTGTGTGTCGTACGTCCCTCGGCCTCTCAGACTCCGTCCTTGGTATACCTCGCTGAATACGCACACTGTGAATCCACCCTGTCTGTTTATTACGTCCAGTCAGCTGGTGTTAGTCTCCCTAACAGGGTCAAGGCAGGGGTTACCTTGGGTTTGTGAATTGTGCAAGGTAACCAGAGTCTCCAGGGGCGGGGCGGGGGGGACCTCATGCCAACTGGCCCACTTCATGCACAGGGCAACCAGGGTACTGTGAGGTGGCAGCAACACCTGCTTCACCTCTATGCCAGCCTGCATGTTTCAGGATGCAAGTCATGTGTGAACGAGAGCTGACAACCAATGAATGCTCATCTGGAAGTGCAATGCATGGAATGTAGCAATGAGGAGTAAGGGCCACGTGTGTGTGTGTGTGTGTATATGTGAAGAGTCAACAACAACAACAAATTATTTCTTGCATAGAGTCAGGGATGTGGTAGTTCCTTAGTGGGGCATTTCTTTGCATTATAGGAAATGGAGATGAGATTGTTAGCTCCAAGTACCCTCAACTTCATCCTGGAGTGCTATCACTCACCTGAACACCGCCCTGGAGGTGATCCCTACTCTCACATATGGAGGTTTGCCCGCACAGCCTAATCTTGGGTTGCTTTCCCTTCTTGAGTCTCTTTGTGGTGCTTGAACCGTCAATCCAGCTGCAGACTCCTTTACTTTGCCTTTCGAAAAGGAGGAGTGATGCTGTGAGGACAGGCCATCAGGGGACTAATGTTAGCAACACAAAACCCCTAAGGGTCTGTAGTTGAGGAGCAGGGGAAACAGAAAAGTCCAATGAGGGAGGGACGTAAGATCTGATGAAGTCACCTGGTCTTGGGCGCAGTGTGGACTCTTCAATCATACAGGTGACATCAAAGATAAGCCAGTGCCTCTTTAAATGTAGTGACTGGGCTTAGGGGGTGGGGCGGGTCAGTGCAGGGTAGGACCACCAGGATGCAGCACAGTATGCTCAGCCTTTTCACATTAGGTCCTAAATAGCAAAGCCATTATCTCAAAAGTATGATCGCTAGACATCAGGTGACAAGGGGTGTCAGTCCGTACCCCAGGCTGAAGGATCATTCCAAGCTGCAGCCATATGTCCCTGTCATGTTATTCCTTTCCGATTACACAGTGTGGCAGATGTCCCTTCAGTACAGGGGGTCCTCGGGTTACAACGTCTCGACATACAAACTTAAAAAAATTGAGATGTGAGAAGGAATAAAGGTAAGGATTTTTTGTTACACACATTTTTTCTGTTACTACAGTACAGTGTACAGTACAGTATATTTATGTCCTTTTCCTTTTTCTGTGGCTTAGTTGTGTTTTAATGTTCTAGATTATGATTTTGCAAATGTGTTAGGATAGGTAAGTGACTTAGGATAGGGTGTGTTTCGACTTACACCAAAATTCGGGTTACATCAATGTTGTAGGAACGGAACTGTGTCGTAACCCGAGGACCCCCTGTATATGTTCAGGGGGAGCAGCCATGGACTATTGAATATCTCCCCCTGGACTTGAGATGGCCGCCCCCCCCCCCGCCGGGGGTGGGGGGGGGGGGGGGGGGTGGGGGTTGGGGGGGCCCCGGGGGGATTGGAGTTTGGTGCAGCCCTGCTGGGTCCCGCAGGGGCAGTATTTTCACCACACTCGGAAGTGCAGTCGGAACTCGGCAATCGAGCACCTGGAGCACTTTCGGGTGAACTATAAAAGGGGCCAGCAGCCACCACTCCGGGAGCCAGAGTCGGGAGGAGGGAGACAAAGCTGCTGTGAGGACTGGAGGAAAGGAAGAGTGTGTTTGTGCTTTTGTGTTCACTTGTGTGTTGTGGGACTGTGCTGGGCCTGTGGGACACGGGGAAGATGTGGCCCACAGGTGAAGAAAATAAGTCATTTTGGTTTATTTTGACATGCCCCCATTGTAAGTCTGTGTCGGTTCAGCGCCCATATGGCGCCTTTGTTACAGCAGTAATACGCTGAAATGATGAGAAGAAAATGCAGACGTCAGAGTGAGGTGCCTACTTTAAAAGGCCCCAAATACTCATGAACCTGCCGTTACAGAAGAGGCAACAAAGTTCAGCAGTCAACAGTGTGTTACGTCGCAAAGACGGAGTGGGATACAAGCTGGAATGGAGGTTGGCCAAAGACACTTTTAGGCATGCAGTGTAGGGAAAAAGACAGAATATCTGGAAGAAAATGGCACACACACGGAGAGATGGGACTTGATGGTGGACCTGTGAGGTCGTAGTGGTAACCAGAGCCGGATTAAGGTGGGTGCTATTGATGCTGCAGCATTAGGCCCATTCCTGAAACAGGCCGAGATGAAAACAGACGAGAATTTTCCGGAAGCTGAACAGTTTTCCTTTGCTATATTAACCTCAAAATAATTCTTAGAATGAAATTTGGAGTCCAACTTTCGGACGCCTAGACACAGCGTTACTTATTATACAGTTACTATTGTTCTTTGTGCTGTGACGTAACTATAACGTCATTGTGCTTATTGTTAACCGAAGATTTCAAGTTAATGCTATCAATTTCACGTTAAACAGTTTACTTAGTAATTTAGCTGCGTTTTTTGCAATATCTTGGGGATTCTTGCCACTTTATTATTGTTCGGTAAGTGCCACGTAGTAAATTTTTCACCTTGAAAGTTAGTTGTACAGTAAAAATCGATGGCCATTTAAATGGTTATCTGTAAAGGTAAAAGTAAAAGGTTAGAATTTTTTAAATCCTCAACAGGATTCTGGTCTATTATGAAATTTAAATAATGGACAAATTTTTACCCTCAAGTGCCTGAACTGAGTCACTTTGACCCAATGTCTCTGCAAATTCATTTTTTATTACTCTGTTTCGTAAGAGAATTGCGAAATATTATGTTGAGAGGCTGCTCTATCAGTCAATGAAGTTCTGCAGCATTATGATTGCATATGTATGAGGATGATTAGCATAGTCCATATATGGTTGCTCCAGGGTGGCAACCAAGCAGGGTTTGTGGCACATTCACTTATACGTGATTAAATTTTCATTATTTTTTGAATTATTTAAATGAATTTATTTCAGGGCAGCACAGTGGCGCAGTGGGTAGCGCTGCTGCCTCGCAGTTAGGAGACCCGGGTTCGCTTCCCGGCTCCTCCCTGCGTGGAGTTTGCATGTTCTCCCCATGTCTGTGTGGGTTTCCTCCCACAGTGCAAAGACATGCAGGTTAGGTGCATTGGCAATTCTAAATTGTCCCTGGTGGGTGTGTGTGTGTGTGTGTGTGCATACCCTACGGTGGGTTTGTTTCCTGCTTTGCGCCCTGCGTTGGCTGGGATTGACTCCAGCAGACCCCCGTGACCCTGTAGTTAGGATATAGCGGGTTGGATAATGGATGGATGGATTGAATTTATTTAATTTTTTTCTACATATTAGGAAGCTTTTCAAAGCACAAAGAATCAAATTCATATGCAAAGACGCCTTGCCAGAATGAAATGGTGCTTGGTCAAGCAACGGCTCTTCAAGGTACCGACCACACAACTCAGTAAAGAACCATACAATGCTATTAAGCAGCTATTATTTTAATTATGTATTATTATTCATTATTTTTTAAGAATGATGCTGCCACCTTGTTCATTCCAGGTCTAAGAGTTGGCAATGTGGTTAAAAATTAAGGGTTTTCATACAAAATATTAGATTCAGTGGAGTTTTATTGTAGAGTGTTCTCAACACTTAATTTGAATAAAATGTATTATTTCTTATCCTAATGATGTTGGTGACCAGTCTTTTAGGTTGTTAATAAAACAGAAGTTTAATAAAACTCAGTTTTGGCAGCTAATTGTTCCGGTGCTCACTGAGAAATTAATGAAAATCATAATGTTCAAAGGGGTGTACTTATTTATGACAAGTGCTGAATATGTAAAGCGCTGTGTGTACGGCGCTCTATTAGTACTTCATCAGTTTAAGTCAAGCGCGTGCCTTTTCACATTTCTCACGCGTTTGCTCCTTTATGTCGTTTGACTCCCGTGCAGCCCCCCGCCTAGGCTTTTCTCGCCTTTCTTTCGATTTCAAGTGCCCGGTTCGTAGCTACCCAGCCGACCGAAGTTGGGCACCGCGTATTCGGCTTCTTCCTCAGTGCCTCGGGTCAACTCCTGCGGCACAAACCGATTAAGATGGGCACAACTCTGACGGGTACGCACATTCATTTCAGGCAGAAGGCAATTCGCAATGAGCGACGACGAGCTAACATTTCCAAAATAAACAAGCGCAGCCCGCTCCGCCCCGCCATTGACTCCGTCCTGAAAAAGACAAACGGCCGCTCTGCCATTGGGTTCGTCGCGCTCCTGTAAAACAAACAAGTGATTTGGCAACACAGCCTGGAAACGAGTGCTCATTCTCGAAGGCCTTTTATGACCATCTGCATCTAAAATTAGCAATGCCTCAGTGAACTCCCAGAATAAATGTTCATTCTAATTCTTAAAAAAGCGACTGCGTTACTGTTCTACCCGCTACAATACTGTATATCTAAACGTCTCCCTGCTTTTGTAACACTTGCAACCCAAATACAACTTAACGAAACGTTTACAGAGCATCTGTTCTCGCTTTCACGCTAATTGAATAAATATTTGGATTGTTTTAAGTACCTTTGTCAGACGCTTCCTGTAAGTTTTAATCCGATTTATACCTCCTTATTCATCCATCTTCTAACCGGCTTACCCAATTCAAGGGTGACACGTGGTAGTGTCGGCTCAGATCCGGAATGGGCCCTGTAAGAGAAGCCCGACCAGCACAGAGCTCTGGGCACCTGCACTACTGGCTCGCCTAGTACCAATAATACACACGTCCACGCATATTCCGTGTTAATATGAATGCCGGTATATTAGTCTCGTGGTGATGATAATGATAATCGTGCAGAAGGTGTGGAATATCTAAGCAGGTGCTACGCAGCACACCTTATAAAAATAAAGGCGGCGCACGGTCCTCATTTGACCCGCACATGGCAGACCACTATAGCACGTTTTTAAATATTTCGAAGGAAAACTAACTCGGCGTATAACCGACGCTTGCACGGGCAGAACGTGCAGAGTTCGCATGGACACGGACCTGGCGCCGCATTGGAACGCAAGACGCGCCACGCTTTGCGCCAGCGTGGAATGTGATTGGTTCGTCAGTGTGACGCTATTGTGACCGCCAGTTACAGCCAACCGTTATGCAGTATAGCATTCTCGTGGTGTTTCTGACCTAATGGAGGCTATTTCACCGAGACAATGTGCTCATTCTGACACCACGGTGATAATCTAAGGACTGCGATGGATGAAGACCAGAGCTGTGGAACGTTTTTCCCGTTTTGCTGAGCTGCAACTTTGTTCTAGAATTATTTCATTTTTTTTCCCACATCATGAATCAGTGAATACCCCAGAATGGCAAAGCAAAAACGCTGCCAACTGTTGGACCTTCTATTGACAGGTGTGTGTCCTTCCTAATCGGTGAAATCAATGGAACTGACGACAAGTGGATTCCAAATGAGGTGTAGGAACATCTCCGTGATTATCAATAGGACATGATGTACTTGAGCTAATATTCCTGGATCACAGCAAAAGGTCAATGTGATATTTCAGTTTATTTTTAAAACCAATTTGCAAAAAATTATGAAATCTTGTCTTGGGTTTGATATTCTAGGGTATTGAGTGTTTGATGTGGAGAAAAAATGTTTAAAGACTGGAGAACAAGGCTGCAACTCAACAAAATATCACAGTCACATATTTACAAGGGAAAACAGGTAATCGGTGCAGTGACAGGGTGAGGTTTGGGGCCTTCATGAGGTTTCACAAACCAGTAACAGTGTGATCATAATTATAAACACACACATTACACGGTGGAGCCAGGGCCTGAATATTTTCAAAATCCACTGTGTGTGTGTGTGTGTACTGTATACTTTATTGGAAAAAGTTTTAGAAACCTCAGTTTTTATGGAAATGCACGCAGTTTAATGTCTTAATGTTTCATGAAATCAAGGCCACAGAACAAGTAAACAATGGCAAGTAAGTCAAGGAATCATTAAGTGTACAAAAATGTATTCAAATTTTTGATTCATCAAAGTAGCCACCTGTTGCTGATGTAACAGCCAAACTGTGGTAACCCTTTTGATTCAGAATGTCACTCACTCTGCAAGTCACCAACTCTGCCTCACACTAAAGAACCCCAGACCGTCACACTTCATCCTCCATGTTTGACAGTTGGTGTCACACACTGAAGAACCATCCTGTCACCAATGTGACGAAGTACAAACACCCTGCACGATGAACCAAAGATCTCACATTTTGATTCATCAGTCCATTAGACTTTCTTCCAGTCTGCAGTAGTCCACAGCTGGTATTTCAAGGCCCTATTTTGTCCTTTAAGTAATGGCTTTCTTACTGTCACTCGTCTCATCACAAAGTCTCCTCTTCACAGTAGAAACTCAGACTTGCTTTGTTGACCTGCACTGTTCAGCTCTGCTTGAAGCTGCTGTGCTGTGAGGTGCCTATCGAGAAAGCTGCTGAGCCTCAGAGACTTGAAATCCAGTCGTTGTTTACCCATCCATTATTTATTCTTCCTGACTGGGATAGAAACCAGAGATCCTCACGATCAGGTCTGACTCCATTCTTGTGTGCTTTCTATTATGGCCTCCACACACACACACACGCACACACACCAGCCGCTTTATTAGGTACACCTGTTCAACTGTTTGTTAACGCAAATATCTAATCAGCCAATCATACGGCAACAGCTTCATGCATTTAAATATGTAGACATTGTTGCTGGGGCTCAAAGGTGACTTAAGTGACTTTGAACGTGGTATGGTTGTTGGTGCCAGATGAGGTGGTCTGAGTATTTCAGAAACTGCTCATCTACTGGAATTTTCATGCACAACCATCTCTAGGGTTTACACAGAATGGTCTGAAAAGTGGAAAATATCCAGTGAGCAGCAGTTCTCTGGGTGAAAATGCCTTGTTGATATCAGAGGTCAGATGAGAATGGCCAGACTGGTTTGAGCTGATAGCAAGGCAATAGAACTCAAATAACCACCCGTTACACCCAAGGTAATCAGAAGAGCATCCTGAACACACAACACGTCAAACCTTGAAGCAGATGGGCCACAGCAGCAGGTGACCAGACCGGGTGCCACTTCTGTTAGCTAAGAACAGGCAACTGAGGTTACAATTCACACAAACTCACCTAACTTGAACAACAGAAGATTGGAAAAACGATTTCTGCTGTGACATTCAGATGGTAGGGTCAGAATTTGGTGTCAACAACATGAACACATGAATCCATCTTGCCTTGTGTCAACAGTTCAGGCTGTTGTTGGTGGTGTAATACTGTAGTGATATTTTCTTTCCACACTTTGGGCCCTGTAGTACCAACTGAGCATCATTTAAATGCCACAGCCTACCTGAGTATTGTTGCTGACCATGTTTTCCCGTTATGACTGCAATGTACCCGTCTTCTGATGGCTACCTCCAGCAGGATAACGCGCCATGTCACAAAGTCTAAATCATCTCAAACTGGTTTCTTGAACATGACGATGAGTTCAGTGGACTCAAATTGCCTCCACAGTCACTAGCTCTCAATCCAGCAGAGCACCTTTGGGATTTGGTGGAACAGGAGATTCGTATCATTGATGTACAGCCGACAAATCTGCAGCAACTGTGTGGTGTTATCATATCAATATGGACCAAAATCTCTGAGGAATGTTTCTAGCACCTTGTTGAATCGACGGCAAAAAGAATTATGGCAGTTCTGGAGGGAAAAGGGGGTCCAACCTGGTACTAGCAAGGTGTATGGTGTACTTCATAAAGTGGCCAGTGTTTTATATATATATATATATATATATATATTTATATATATATATATATATATATATATATATATATATATAGTGGCGAGTGGCTGGGGATGGTACCCAGCCGGGACGCCCAGGAGGACCAGAGGAGGGCTTACGCCTCCTCCAGACCACGAGGGGCGACCGCCCTGGTGGCTTTGGGGACCACAGGAACAGAGCTTAGAAGCTCAACCCTATAGGGGCCCGTGGTCACCGCCAGAGGGAGCCCCAATGCCTATGGAGCCCCGGCCCTCAGCACTTTCGCCACACCCGGAAGTGCTAGAGTGCTTCCGGGTGCGCAGCTGGTACTTCCACTACACTGGGGAGTGCCAGCGGAAGCTAATCGGTAGGCACCTGGAGCACATCCGGGTGTGTATAAAAGGGGCCGCCTCCCTCCATTTGATGGCTGGAGTCGGGAGCGGAGTAGACAAAGTCTTGGAGGAGAGGAGTGGAGGTGGCCTGAAGAGTGAAAGGCCTGGACTTTGGGGGAGTTTTGGGGTTGTGTGCATCTTTGTAAATAGTAAATATGCAGATTAAACGTGTGTTGGGTGACCTGTCGGTGTCCGCCTGTCTGTGTCCGGGCCAGCTACCACTCTATATATATATATATACAGTACATACATACACACACACACACACAGTATATAGGGCTAAATCTATCAATTAAGCCACCTAGTTGCCCAGGGCAGCAAAATATGTTTGTGTGTGTGTGTGTGTGTGGAGGGCTGGTTCAGTTTTTTTAAAACAATACAGACTTATGAACACTTGGACTCGATTGTTCAATTATATTGTTTTACATTATTTTCACATGCTTAGTCTTAATGTCTGACGACGTGCATTAATAATATAATTATACTGCATTATTTGCATACTTTGGAAACAGTGAAAAAGAATAATGGGTAATTGTTTAAAAATAATCATTATACTTCAGTTTCTTGAAGTTTGTGATAATAGTAGTTCGTCAATTTATTTCTTTAATGCAAATAAAATGTATGTGTTTATGGAGTGGCCTTGATAAAATTATTACATTCTCACCGTCAACATGAGGTATATGTTTAGTTGACAAGTTTAAATACTGTACGGAGCTACATTATACATGCTATAATTAGGTGTTTATGATGTTTTTGTTTTATTTACAAAAACATTGTGTGCAGATAAATAAATCCTGCTAACACTGCCCAATTCCTACATGTCAGAAAGCACTATTTTTCTGAGATAGTCATTGTGTAAGTAATCAGCATTAACCTCGACATTCTCAAATTGTAAATTCAGTGTTTTGTATCCCCACCATTCATATGTCCCCAGTCCTGGCTCGCCTATCTTGTCTCCAGGTTTTTATGTACGGTACTATGTATATTATACGTCATTGTAATTAGCATTGTAAATAATACATTTATAAAAAAGAGGTTTATCGCAAAAAAGCCCATTTGGAGGACCACTTTTTTCTTGTTCATTTTCTTTTGTTCATGAACATGTCCTGCGTGGAGTTTCACAAGTGACAGGCTAAGTAATTAAAACAACGGAAACGTGATCGCCTTCCTCCTGTCACAATAAACCTGAGCGGTCTGAGACTAGGCGGAGGAAACGAGAGGCAAAAGTTGCCATTTTTAACACATTTAACGGCCGATACAGTTTAACCGCATCCGCTTAATAATGTGATTCTCGGAAACAAGAGACTCGAAATCGCGCGCTGCAAAATGCGTGTTGAAAGTGTGGCAGCTTCATGAATTAAAAGAAGCACATGTACCGCCCATGCGGTAAAGCAGCTTAGGGGTGGGAGTCTACGCATTCACAAATACAGACACACACGAGCCGATACACCACCCAGATCCACGCAATTCGGTCGACCATGTAAGTCAGTGTATTTGCGCATTATTGTAGGCGGACTGAAGAAAACCATCATGCGCCGGACTGTTCCCGACCGCCAGTCTAGGCAGTAGCGTCTACTTTTAGATTTTCATTGTTGATTTGCATTTCGTTCCAGCCAGCGATGAGGTCCAAGTGTGTCAATGCATCGCTAAACGCTCTAAGTGAACCTGACAGATGCACTGAACTTACCTTCTGAAATCAAGATGCTAGTGCCCCCACCCATTAAGAAAGAAGAACCTGGCAACTTTCAGAAGCCGTTAGGTTTTCCTAAGAGCCTTCGGTAACACGGTTAAACTGCCCGTTTCGTGTCTGCGAGCTGCCAGCTTTTTGTGGCGTCGGGCTGTGCCTATTGACGCGAATGAAGCAGCAGATACCGTGCGCTCCTAGGCAAACTGGCGCATCAGCCCGCTCTACCGGCTGCCACTCAGGAATCTGCAAACAGACAGCGCGAGCACTGTGTGTCCGCTCGATTTCTGTCGCTTTTTTTGACGACAATGTAATGAATAGAGGACAGTCTATCACGGAGGGGGAGGGGCTGTATTAGTCCACAGTCTAACCGTTTATCACGCGCTTGCGCATAAACGAGTGTGACCGATCATTCTTCTTAAGAGTGGCCTGTTATATCCGTCTTTGTCATATATTTACGCGAGAGAAGCCAACGATACGTCCCCGGGGAGTAAACTGGGATTAATGAGACACAAAAAGGAAAAAAAAACGAAAAGGCAGCCCAGCCGCTGAAGAGACTCTTCGCGAGCCCGCGCCGCCAGTTGTCATTGATCTGCAGCGTCGCTGTCTTTTTATGAATGGAGACACGCGAGAAGGGTTAATGAATGGTGCTAGTAGGTGACGCGCGCGTGCCGCTGACGTCATTCTCCTTATGTGGACATGGCGGCTGGCTTTCCATTCATAAAAAGGAAGAAGAGGTGTGTACAGCGATAGTAATCCTCTCTGGAGAATCGCCCAGCCAGTCTAGAGTGCGAGCTAGCTGCGTGTGCCGATTCCGTGAATGCGCGGCTCAGCGGCATCTTCTTCTTCCTTCCCTCCTTTCTTCCTTCCTTCCTTTTGTGTTGACGGTAATCTATCCGAAGTGATCTCTGACCGCATCACCAAGCGCACCATGGTGACCATGGAGGAGCTATGCGAGATGGACTGCAATGTTTTAAAAAGGCTTTTGAGAGACGATAGCGGCAAATGTTTGGTGCTAGACTGCAGGTCCTTCCTGGCGCACAGTGCGGGTCACATCCGAGGGTCGATAAACATTCGTTGTAACACCATCGTCAGGAGACGGGCCAAGGGCTCGGTCAGTCTGGACCAAATTTTGTCCGGAGACGAGGAGGTACGATCCAGTCTAAAATCGGGACTTTACTCGGCGGTCATTCTCTACGATGAACGGACCCCGCATATTGACTCCATAAAAGACGACAGCACAATCACGCTGGTGCTTAAGGCGCTCTACCGGGATTCCTACGGGACGGAGCTCTATCTGCTCAAAGGTAAGAGGGCACGGCCAGGCAGCTGCGGGGCTCTTTAGAACTGACTGAGCCGGCCGTCCACTTGGCTCCATTTGTTTAAAGGTATCAGCGCTACTCTACAGGACGCCATCCCCCTTTCTTTTTGTATGGCGCATCAAAAAATCAGCAGGGAGATGACACAATGAATTTATATTGTACGGCGGCATTCGTTAGCATGAGGTTTAACGTGCATGGGCATGCTGGTGTAGTATGCCCTAATGTTAAATATGGAGACGGCACATAAAAAAAGCAATTAACAGGGTAAATCCTTCTCTGTTTAAGGAATACCAAATTGGCATAGCTAAGAGAAAAGGTCAAACCAGGCTTCATTATACCAAAATGAAACATTTCATTCTTAGGACAGGCCGATGGAAGCGTTGTCATTTAAGCAGTTGCCATATTTTAAGGAAACAGAACGGGGGATAACTATAACCTTTTCTATTGTCATGATTTATTTTATTTTTTGGTTGGAACACCTCCAGCATCCATCCACCCATCTATCCATTATCGAGTCTTTTTTCATAATGAATGATTCACGTGTATAATGTAAAGCCCACAGCGCTGTTGGGACATTTATTACAAAAATATCAAATTATTTCATATTTGGGATGCTGCTACCATTGCAGTTATAAGATCTTTTTTTGTCGATTTCAGACTG
The DNA here is from genome assembly GCA_026402145.1 of Polypterus bichir lapradei. Taxonomy (NCBI): domain Eukaryota; kingdom Metazoa; phylum Chordata; class Cladistia; order Polypteriformes; family Polypteridae; genus Polypterus; species Polypterus bichir. The sequence continues at coordinate 39,973,255 of JANRMT010062822.1, forward strand.
CTACAAATACGCTTTGTGATTTATTAATTCACATTCTTGATTTCCTCAGGAGTAGATGTTTGGAACACATAATACATCTATCTATCTATCTATCTATCTATCTATCTATCTATCTAT
>JANRMT010062822.1:39973381-39983939 GCA_026402145.1 Polypterus bichir lapradei
ATCTATCTATCTATCTATCTATCTATCTATCTATCTATCTATCTATCTATAAAGAGATATCAATCATTTTTGGTTAAGGTTTGCAACCTACACACCACTAAATTAGTAAATCAGTCAAACCAGAAACAAATGGAATAAGAGTTTCAAAAACGTCGAAATATTACATAAATATCACTTTACCTCTCCATCTCTCTATCAAGAGATGTAGATCATGTCTGTTTATTAAAATGAATTCACACATTATAGACCAACAAAACATTTAATTGCTGAAATTATTGGATGAGGCAAATGCATCCAGAAACAAATGAAATGTGACTATGATTTCAAAAAATGTTGAAATAAATCAATCAATCAACATTTATTTATATAGCACATTTTCATACAAAAAAATGTAGCTCAAAGTGCTTTACAAAATGAATAGAAAAATAAAAGACACAATAAAAAATAAACATAAGTCAACATTAATTAACATAGGATAAGTAAGGTCCGATGGCCAGGGTGGACAGAAAAAACAAAAAAAAAAAAAACTCCAAAAGCTGGAGAAAAAAAAATAAAATCTGTAGGGGTTCCAGACCAAGAGACCGCCCAGTCCCCTCTGGGCAAAATCCTTACAAAATATTACACATACACATCTGTATAACCGTTAAAGGTTATTTCTAAATTGAAAAGAAGGTAAAAGACACAACGTCGCGTCTGGTATGCCATACATATACTGTATGAAGATATGAAGCACATGCAATAACTCGAAACACACAAAGACAATCAAAACGAGGTTTTAAATTTGTAAGACGTTGCGAGAAAAAAGGTAATCCGCATAACTGCCACAGTCAACACACTTATTATCAGAAGCACACACCATTATTATCACAATCTATCTAATGAATCTTGGATGGATTCAGATACTCTTCATACTTACAGCACTTGGCTATTGCGTATATTTGTAAATATCTATCAGCCTTCAAATATGTGCCCTAGCAGCCTGCTGTTGTTTTAAATCTCTGTACACGATTGCATTACACGGTCTATCTGTATATCCAGTTATGAGTTTGTCAAATAAACAAAAGCTGATGGTGCATTTTCGACTTCAGGATGTTGGTGTAATTAAGTAGGCAAAGACCCCAGAAGCAAATGAACCCACCCGTTTTTAGAGCCATTCTGGACGATCATCAGGCCGTACCTTTGTGTGCAGCCATTGCCCTGCCATTCAAAACAAAGAACATTTCCGTTATTTTTTGGATATTTTCGCTAAGCACACCGTCTAACTAGACAGTAGTACTCCAGATGATAGATAGATAGATAGATAGATAGATAGATAGATAGATAGATAGATAGATAGATAGATAGATAGATAGATAGATTCGTGTATGCATAACCCACTAGTTAATTTATTTATTGCGAAAATGTCACTGGCAATTTACCTCTTCCAGTTTAAAGTAAAAGGCATGCAAATTAAACCAGTAAATGGTGTGTACGTTAGGAGGGGGGCCGGTGAATGACGCAGGTCTGGTTATTTAAGCCATGACATTATATCCGTTGAAAAAACAGATCCCTTTGACTTACGAAAATCAATAGCTTCGTGTCGATTCCCCCTCTGGCACAAAGTACAGAAATCGATCCGCGTACAACATTTAATTTGTGTTTTAGAATGCTTGCCTTTCCAACCATAAACATGCACAATATATATGCTACAGTCCATGGTATTGTTTTGTTTTCTTTCCAATTCGTTGAGTTTGCCGGCTTTACACTGATGGCGCATTTCCACCTGCTTTTGCATGCAGGTATTGCTGCGGCGTACAGGCAGGCATACTGCGAGGGGGGGGCAGCACCGCCGCCTCGCACGAAGATTCAGCACCCCGGGCTCCAACGTTGCACTGACTTTCTGGTTTCTTTAACTGGTTATTCCAAATTGGCTCTCATAAACTGGCGCCCTTTGCATGGTTGTTATTTATTTATTTAGCTTTGCTCCTCGTTGGTGAAGGCTTCGCTCAGCCCACTACACGCCGTAAGGGTTAGGATTAAGGCTGTTATACTATGCTATTATTTTTTTGAGTACTATATTCCCACTGTGTGAGATGAATATACACAATGAACACAAATATACTCAGCTGGAAACAATGACGAAGGGTATTCCCCCACACAGGAGGCTAGAGTCGTAACCTTTGGCATTACATATAAACTCCGACGCAGCCCTTCACAAGCAATACAATCTTGCACGTATATTCTATGTAAATATGAATTACATTCTAATGCCAATAATCATCATCGTACAGAATAATGGAGCGCGTCTGCGGACTCTTTGAGCAGGTGCCTAATCAGAAGAAGACGGCGATGTGCGCAGCGGCACGCCAAGACTGCCGGATTAAAGGCCGCGCGGCGAGTCTGCCTTCCGCGTGTGCCCCAGGAATTAAACGCGAAACCTGATGTGCACTTCTATTCAGGAACACGACGTTGTCGAAAAGCAGTTTTGTCAGCAGGAGCACAAAAGCCACCGCTGAATAAAAAAAAAATCAAAGACCTACAGTGAGCAGAAAGCCGATTTTGATTTGCACTCTTGCCTCTTGCGTATAACGCATTTTGATGGCAAATCTTGTTAAAAATAGTTTTGAGTGCAGGTCGATCGCCTTGAAATTTTAGCGCAGTTCTGTTGACAAATTGTGGGAGAAATGAGCTGACGGGCTTGGCTACGCTTGCGATAGTACAGCTGGTGGCCGAGGTTTTGTGTGGACTGCTCTGCTCCCTCCACCGCCTGGCCTTGATTTTCACTTGGAAAAATTTATCATCGACCTTGTTTTATTGATAAAGTTCCATTTGTTTCCATTTATTCACATCGTAAACATTGTTCATTATTTTACTGTAGCATACGATTTACTGTTGATTGTCGGAACTTTACAATCTTTACGAGGCCAGTGTGAAAGGCGCTAGATCATTCTTCCTTCAGTGTATTCCCACAGGTAATGGCTAGCCCTTGTAACCGGTTTTTAGCTCAAACGGTGACAACTGATTATTAAAACATCTTGTGATCAGATTACCCCTGACTGTTACACTTTTTAGTAAAGCTTTCCGCTGCTCTGACATTCTGTTGTTGCCATTTATTTCATTCACAGGAGGCTATGACAAGTTCGCCTCAGAGTATCCGGAATACTGCTTGAAAACGAAAAGCCTCTCCGGAGCCGCCCTTTTGTCAAGCACGGATGCCACTGAAACCAGCTGCACTTCCTGTGGGACCCCTCACCACGATCAGGTAACAGTGCTTTGTAGCAGTCAGCTTTCCCTGGTGACACACGCATTTGTCCGTCTCGGCTACCGTCCAAGCCCGCTGAGATCGCCCGCGCTGCTTGCAGGTCTTCCCCGCAGCACTTCTTTGAAATCAGACACCGAAATCGACAGTCGAAAATTATGAATGAGTCGTCAGACTGAGCTTAGCCTGACCCCTAGTGGTTCATTGCAGATATAAAGAAAAAAGCCCTCGATGGTAAGAATTGGCTTTTAGCTCACAAATCCCCGCTGCACCTTTGCAGCACAGGAGAGGAAAAAAGGCAGCTCGTTGAGAACTGGGTTTATAGTTAGAGGGGCTGTCATAAAATGAATGAAATAATATTAGAGTTAGTTTGATGGAGGTCCATTCACCCTTGGTGGCAGTATGGGAATTCGTCTCCTGTTAAGGGTCCATCAGTATGTCGGTAACGCTTTTAATCCAGTTTAATTCAGTTGAGGGAGCTCGTGTACAAGTGCATGTTGACTGTTTTGGGGGAAGGTATTGCAATAGATCAGACGCACTTTAAACCGCTGGCTCATGAATGGCTCTTTACTGGGGTGAGTGGTTCCACGTTGTTTCATCGCCTGACAAAGAAAAATTTAATTCTTGGAAGTGTTCTTCGGATATGAAGTTGATTCTTGGGGGTTTAAAATGGTCCTCACTTTATGGACAATACAGACATTAATGTTTAGTGGGCAACCTAGCAGGATGGTGTTGGAACAACAACAAGCAAACCTGAACTTAAGCTGTGAGGTTGTATGCAGCAAGAGTTCTTCTAAAATCAGGAACCCACTGGCATTAACAAATTCATGGTTCTTTATACGACTCTTCCCGAAACCTTTTATGTGAATGGCTGTTTTAAGAACCAAAAAACTGGTTCCCCTCTGGCACCTTTATTTTTAGAGTGATGGGAGTAAACTTTTAAAAAGAACGCTTTGGTAGTGACACTTTGCTGGGCTGTAGAACCATTGCTTGACGGAGCGAGGGAAGGGTCTTTGCATATGAAACTGTCTCTGAAAAAGAGGCTCTAAAAAGGCCTCTAATATGTTGAAAGAACAGAAATTCTTAATTCGGGCTACCTATCAGGACATTAACAGATAGAAAATGGTTACTGGAGGGAGCTAGAACAGTTTATAATTTAACTGGTGGTTTATTCATTCCCCAAATGATCCACCATCGTGAGAACTAAACGCGACAAATAAACAAAAATAAACGCAATCTGCTTGTTATAAGCCCTGGTGATTGAGAAGCTCTGGATATAATTCTTAACTTATGAACATAAACCTATACGGAAAACTATTTTTACAGTACTTCACTATATAACGACTTGCACGTAATTACGTTTAAAATAATTCTAATGTAAATCCAAATGAATCTGTTCACACTGTAATAATATAATATACAGTATTCCGCGAAATCTTGGAAATAAAATGTCAATTCATTAATAAACAAGGGCATGTACCAATTTGCATATACATAACGTTAACATTTAACACAAACAGACTATAGAGATTAAACACAATTAAGCTTTCAAACATACCTCATTGGCTGCTTATTACAAAAATGGAGACTAACGTACTTAATTCTCTGTCTAATTATCAATATCTACAACTTTCGTAATAGACTGTGACGCACACTCTACATACGCACGCTAAACTCTACTTCTTATTAACTGGGTGGCTCGTTCCGAGAAGGTCCCGCAGCAACAGCGTCCTTCTACAAACTTTCCTCTTAACTTTGGTTCCTCCACCGTTTATTTGCACATTGTAGATACCGCAGTTTATGGTCGTTTACAAGAATACCTTAACTTAATCTGTTATTGTATGCAGCAAGAGTCCTATGAAAATTATGAACCCATTGGTTTTTCACAAATGTGTTACAGTCTTGGGTGGCACAGTGGTAGCACCAGGGCCTCAAAGTAAGGAGATAAGGGTTCACGTCATGCATGAAATTTAAACTTTTTTTGTCTTTCGGGACCCTGCCAGGTATTCTACTATATATATTAAAGATTTGTTTTATCCACATATTAGGAACCTTTTGAAAGCCCATATGCAAAGATCCCTTCCCAGAATGCAATGCCTCTTTATCAAACAATGGTTGTACATGGAACCACACAACCTAATAAAGTGCCAGTGCCAATACAGAACCAGTGTTTTTAAGAGTGTGGGCTACCTGTACTTGAGGGTCTTTACTACAACAAAGCTGGCTAACTGCTTTTGTTCTTCCTGCTCCAGCCAAGCAGTAAGTCATTTAAGAATCCCGGGCTTTATTAGTGACAGACATTCTTGTGTCCTTTTGCCTTGTTTTAGGGTGGACCTGTTGAAATTTTGCCCTTTCTCTATCTGGGCAGTGCCTACCACGCTTCTAGAAAAGACATGTTGGACGCTTTGGGAATTACTGCCTTATTAAATGTGTCTTCAAACTGTCCAAACCATTTTGAAGACGTATACCAATACAAGTGCATCCCGGTGGAAGACAACCACAAGGCTGACATCAGTTCCTGGTTCATAGAGGCCATCGAATACATAGGTAAGTGGGATCGTCTTATTAGTGTGGTGTCAGGAGTGGGGGAATTCCAGGCCCTCTGAGGGCAGACTCCAGACCTGCTGTGGAGATGTTTCCTCTCGTTGGCCTGGGAACACCCATGGTGGACCAGGAAAATATTGCATCAGATAGAAAAGTCTGGTGTGACTGACCCCATGTGTTACAGCCATAGACCCCACCAGACAGAAAATGACGAAGAGGATGACCTCGCCATTGCATGTTATTTTGTTATTAATTTTGCTGTAGCCTGTTGCTTTGCTATGTTTGCTATAGCCAGCTTGGTTCAGAATAGGTCTCATTAACCCAAAAAGCACAGATGGACAGCACAGGGATCTAATAGCTCCTAGGTACTGGGTTCAGGTCCCTGCTTGGTTATGGCTGGTATGAAGTTTTCATGTTATCCCCATTTCTGACCAGGTTTTTCAGGGTATATGGGTTTTCCAATAAAGATGTACGTGTTAGGCTGATGCGAAGTATGAGCTCAGTTTCACCTTTGCTAGCAATGCTCCTGGGGTAAGATGTAGCTCTCCACAATCCAACGACTGGACCCAAATGGTTGGTGAATGGATGGGTGGATAGTTAAAATGAGTGATTTCTTGTCCACATCCATTAGCATTTCCATCTATCAAGCATAAACAAAGGCCCTCCTCCCCAACTGGAGAACTTGATTCTCTCTGTCCATGGGGGCTTTTGACCAAAGAGCATAAGGTCATGGGTTTGTGTTCTGAGGTGAGGGGCAGGTACCCACTGCAGCAGATAAGAGACAAGAGACAAGACAAGAGATAAGAGACAATCCCAATATACCTAAATAAGATAACATCTTCAAGCCAATTTTAGTTCATGGGTGAAGAAGCCTGTCCCAGCAGTACTGGGTATAATACAAGACCGCCAACCGTGGATGGGGTATCAGTTAAACACAGGGCCCACTTACGCATAGAAGCCAGTTTAGAGTCACTAGTTTGTCTAAGACCCCCAACCGATGCATTTGCTGGTTATAGAGTCTTATTACTGTATTAGGAAACATGCAGACCTCCAGCCCCTGAACAAAGTTGGCTCATATAGAGCAAGGCCAGATTAAGACCCCTGGGTGACTTAATCAAACTTTAAACAATGCCACGTGTGGACACTCTACCGTTTAATGTGCGCAGAGATCCTACTCGCATGGTGAACGGGGCCATGTGGGTGGTCTCACGTACACCAGATCGTTTCATCGAGCAGTTCCTGGTTGGTTTCACTGCATATACACCCATTTGTTTCATCAAGTTGGGGGTGATGGAAACCTTGCTGATTTTGTCAGGCAGACACCGGAGCATTTCGTCGAGGGGAGGAATCACCCTTGGTGATTTCGTCTCACGGACAGGAGTATCTTGGGTGGTGAAAAGGCCCCTTTCTATCCAGAATGCCCTGATGGTTGTTCTGCTCATGATATAGAGCAAGTTGAACATTACCATTTTGGCAAGACCGTGTTTTGTTTTCACCACTTCACAGGTGTCGCTGATCTTCTTTTTCCTTTTCCTGTTATGGAGTTCTTCGTCATGGTCGACAATCAATAAACACAATACTTAAACAAAGTTCTCACCCCAGTAGTTTGGGGGTACCAGCAGCTTGCCACACTGTATGTGTTTAATGGTCAGGGGATGATGCAGCGCTCATCCTTTTTCACCTTATCACGTGATCAGCTTCTGCAATTTGCTTTTTGTTAAGCAGATGTTGCTGCACTTCTTTTTCTTTCTGCCATGTCACTTTCTCAATCTGTTTGCCTATGTAGTTTGCCTTGGGAAAGACACATTTTTTGCTTCACTGGCGTGTGTCACATCATAAGCTTTCACTTAAGACCCAGACCAAGGTTCTAGCCCCAGTAGTTTGTGAATAATTGTGTGACAGATAGACAGACACAACCTTTAGTATTAACATTCATCTCAGAGGCAGCTCTCAAGTTCAATATACTGTGGAGTTAATCTGACCAGCAGAGGATGCTACCCTCACAGCGGGAGGTCTTCCAAGACCCTGAAAGTCATTATATAAGCCCTATTACAGGGTCTGAGGTTCCTCCAACCTCTAGGGGGCGATGTGTTGTGGTCTCATGGGTGTACTGGGGCAGACAACAAGTCTGGCCCACTGTTGTGGTGCTAATATGCAGGAATCTCTGGTGCCACTAGAGGGAGTCCTACCCATACAACTAAAGAGATCAATGTCAGCCAGGACCCTAGAAGCGCTTACAGCAGGGTACCCAGAAGGTGGTGGGGGCCCAGAATTAAAGGGTCTTGCCTTCTTTGCTCAGAGACAAGAGCTCAGCTGGACAGATGGAGGAAGGAGAAGCGGGAGATGAGCAGGGGAAACGTGTTAATAGGGTGTTTAGTTAGGTCCTGGGGGCAGAGGTGTTTGTTACCTTCTGTTTGCTTGTACTGTATTGTTCTCCTGTGTCAATCTTGTTATTAAAGCCTTTATTTTGTTGTGTCATTTGGACTCCTGGATTGCTGTTTGAGGTTATGAGATGCCCCCCTACAGGCCCAATACGTTCAGACTATTTACTTTTATCTTTTTAGTGAGTTGCTCATGGTCAATGCATGATACACCCTAGTGACCTTGAGGTTTAAAGTCCAGCGCCATGGCCGCCACACCACACTGCCCTATGACACCACCTGAGACGCTCTACTTTATATACAGCCATTGGGATTTGAAAGATCCACATGATTGAGTCTTGGACCAAAACAAAATGGCGTCCATCCCCCTAATTGGATCTCTATTTTTCATTTCTCTAGACTCCGTGAAGGATTCCAATGGAAGGGTGCTGGTCCACTGCCAAGCGGGCATCTCTCGTTCTGCTACAATTTGCTTGGCCTACCTAATGAAGAAGAAACGAGTAAAGCTGGAGGAGGCCTTTGAGTTTGTCAAACAGCGGCGGAGCATCATCTCCCCCAACTTCAGCTTCATGGGCCAGCTTCTGCAGTTCGAGTCCCAAGTGCTTGCCACTTCGTGCTCGGTGGAGGCGGCGAGTCCATCCGCTGTACGGAGCAAATCACCAGCAACTCCCACCTCACAGTTTGTCTTCAGTTTCCCGGTTTCTGTAGCAGTCCACACGCAGACAAGCAGCCTGACGTACCTACAGAGCCCCATCACCACGTCGCCCAGCTGCTGAAAAGCTAAGCCTCCAAAGACGAAACTGAACTTTCGGCCTTAGAACTGCCCAACGTTCAAGGGTTTGTGCTGTGACAGATCGTAAAGGGACACATCTAGGGTGACCTTCGTTTTTTTTTGTGTTTTGTTCACTTTCTATCAAGTTTCGCACGGTAGCAACACTGATCCTCAGACGCCTGTCCTGATCCATTTCAAACACTGGGAAGAAATGACACCGAAGGTGACGAGAAGCAGGAGAAGGTGCAGAGCAGGAATGGTTTTGAATATGTGCTCACGTTTGGAACGATGAATCTCTCGTTTGCAATATGATCTTTTTCTGACTCGGCAGTTCCACACAATTTTAGTGTTGTGGTTGCATACAAGGTTTGCCATTTTATATTTTTTTAATCGAACCAAGTGGAAATTCTATTTTTTATTTTGATACAGTGCTGTAATATATTTTGAGAGCTGCGCATATGACGTGTGGCGCGCTTCTCTAATCCTGGACGTGATACAAACCTTTTAGCACTGACCCAGAGAACCGATGCACACAGTCTCCCACTTTTACCAAACAAAATGCCTTTTGGAACTGTTTCTGAGAAAGACAAAGTGGCAAAGCTCAACAGGGCATGAAGGAAGAATCGCAGTGAGGGCAGCGGTATGGATCCAGAAACGTCAGGCCCCTTCCACAAATCTGCACAAGATTTCCTTTTTGGTTTTGGTTTTTTTATTTTTTTTTTTATTTTGTGGTGCCTTGATGTGCCGAGGGAGGTAATCAGTGTTCCGAAAAGTCTTGAGAGGCTTTCAGCTGAAGGATGCCAACAGATGCCAGCCAGGGGGTGGGGTGCGCATCGAGCCTAGCCTGTCAAGTCTGCAATACAAACTCTTACCAAGTGCTGGACATTTTTTTTTGTATGCCACTATGGAAACTGCTTTCCATTTATTTTTTTCCAAGAGAGCAATAACATTTGGTAGCCTCTGAGTTTTTTTTTCTTTTTTTTTGCCATTACAAAAGAAAGAAGACTTTTTTTTGAAGGGGTCAGTTTTTATTTCATTTGACTTGTGTTCACCTTTGTTGTACCTCATTTTTAAAATAAGAGACTTAAAGACACTCAAATGAAGCTTTACTGGGGTTTCAAGTCGACAATGATAACAAAAGAAAAAAAAAGAACACTTCCTGGGACACTTTGAACTGGAAATGGTTGGAAGCACTGGAAATCTTCATTGTTCTTGAAACAGGCCATCAGACTGTATGAATGGAGTGAAGAACTTCACCTTGTAGTTTGTAGAATGAGAACGACAATACCACTGTAGGGACCCGTGTGTGTGTGTGTGTGTATATTTATATATATATATACACACACACATATATATTATGTATACACACATACAGTATACACGTACATATATATATATGAATGACAATACCACTGTAGGGACCCGTGCGTGTGTGTGTGTGTGTGTGTGTGTGTGTGTATATATATACATGTACATATATATATATGAATATATACACACATATATATTATACATATATATATATATATATATACACACATATACACGTACATATATATATATGAATATATACACAAATATATATATACACACATATATATTATATATATATATATATATATA
>JANRMT010062822.1:39985110-40033836 GCA_026402145.1 Polypterus bichir lapradei
TATATGAATCACAATGACAATACCACTGTGGTGATATGTATGTGTGTGTGTGTGTGTATATGTGTATATATATATATATATATATATATATATATAATGTATAATTTCAGTTCTGAACTCAACTTCTGCCAGTACAGTACTGCCATCTTTAAGGCATTTGGTTATTAAAGAGCACAACATTGAACACTAAGCAGCATATGTGGAAGTGCCACAGTCCAGGCAAAATCTAAGTTATAATGCAGTAGAGTGAGCCCATGGTGTCACCAAATACAGAAACGGTGTGTGTGTGTGTGTGTGTGCGTGTGTGTGTGAGAGAGAGAGAAAGCGTGTCCACATGCACATCCAGTCCAACTTCTCTCCAGTTGACACATGAATGACTTACAGGTAACGGACGCTGGTCACTTCCTCAAATTCAAGGTCATAAGTCAATACGGACTTGTCGGTTATTGCATTGCAAAATAAATTATATACATAACAGATATTTGTGCACACACAATCACTAAAAAACAGCGTATATATAATTCTATAGACAGATAGATATATTTACAGACTCTGGAACCCTAAATTAGATTATGTGGTTTAAACCCACTTAACTCAATTCAGGGCTCATGGGGAAAATGCATACGTACGGTGGAAACACGCGGACCTCCAGTCCCCAGATAGAGGGGGTTCATCCTGAGTAAGCTAACTTTTCCATTTTGGCATCATTTCACCGTTTTTCTTTTTCCATCTTCCTATATATCACACAGTTCTTCATCATGGTTGATGATCAATACACACCATACTTACACTTGATAATAAATCTGGAAGACTTATGTAACATGTCCTGGGGGAATTATCAATAGATAAGTTTGCAATGACTGAGCTTCTATTACATAAACACTTCCTGGCCACCAGTAAGATGCTCAGCACTTTCCAGAACATACCAGGTCATAAGCTTTCAATTAAGACTAAGATGAGGGTTCTAATCCTAGTAGTTCACGAGTACCAGCAGGTTGCTGTGCTATGTGTGCATGACGTTCAGTATGAGATTCCACAGTTGTCCTCCTTCTACTTCCTACCACATAATCGACGTCTGAAATTTGCTCAGCAGATGTGAAAGCTCTTCTTTTACGTACTCCATGTCTCCTTCGTGATCAGTTTGCTGTAAGAAAGATGCAAACCTCAAAGGCTTTGCCAAGGATGGCACTACCCACAACAGCGCATATCACATCATAAGCTTTTAATTACGATGAAAATCAAGGTTCTCGCTCTAGTGCAGCATTTCTCAACCTTTAAGTATTTGCGACCCGAGTTTTCATAACAGTTTTAATCGCGCCCCCCCTAAGGTTTTTTTTGAAAGGAGCCCACTAATACCAATTTGTTCTATTTAATTAATGATATGTCATAGATGCATATTTTATTATACCTGCTTAACTTTTATCGACATTTATCTAACTCTATATTTATTTTTCTAGTATCAGAATGTAGTTTTAAGTTAATTTGTTTTGGTTTCAATAGATTTATTTTTCATATTTTCGATTGTTTTCTTTTTTTTCACATCTTTGCGCCCCCCCTAGGGGGGCCCGCCCCACAGTTTGAGAACCACTGCTGTAGGCACACGATACGTAACGGCATATTCGATAGCTACACCCAACTCCAGTGTTACTGACCGATTCCAGGAAGTTTTGGGTAAGAGTGGGGTCCAGGCTCACTGCAAAGAAGTCCAAAGCTCAGTGCGTCGTCACCTGAACTGATGGAGCCCAGCTTTGGCTCAGGTTGTTGCTTTCTGATCATTGTATAGCATGTGGACGTCAGTTTGCACACACATCACACTCCAATGACCCCACTTGTACTTTATACACACATTTACTGTTAGGACTCCGGTGACCAGAACCCTGTGCTGGATTAAGAGAGTGCGATAATGGCTGGATGTGAATGTGCACACACACACACACTCCTAGAAATTAACAGTCCTGGAGAAACAGGAATGGCACACACATCAATGGACTACATCACAGAATACTAGCAAGGCTTCATTCAGATCGTTTTATCTTTTTATACTAAAAGCAATTACGTTTCCAAGAAGTATTTCTGAGCAATGGGGCTGGGGGTGGCGGGGGTTGATGCACAAGTATTTAATAAACCTGCATCAGTAGCAGTCACGTACCAAATGAACTCATTACATGCTGCCTTGGAGAGTCCGTCGGAGCGCCTTGCACGCCAGGAGTGTTTTTGCTCGATCGGCCCTCGTGGAAGACAAGGCAAGTAACGTCAAGAATGTGGGCACCTTTTTTTGTAGAGCACTTTTTTTAAGTGATGCAATACTGTAGTGTGATTGCAATGGTGATGATTATGTTTAATTTGCACAGAATGTTTGTTGATGTTTTTGTTTTCTTAATTTATGACCAGGTGACAACACCACCTCATTTGTGGTAGTTTTAATAAAAAACGGTACCGTTGTACGATATGAAGAACAATTAAACAATGCAATACTTCATACTTCTGCTGATCTAAACTATAAACGGAGGTGGCAAGCAGTGGACAGAGATGGCAGTCCTCAAGTAGCGTACACCCGGTTAGCAGACCAAGAATCTGTTTGTCACGTCCTCTGGTTTATAGTCACGCTTGTGGCCAGTGGAATCAGAGCTCGCTTTGCAAGGCGTGGTCTGGAAGGCCTACAGCGGCCTAAGGATGAGAGAATCGGCTCTCACAGAGTGAGCGGGCAAACAGCTTGTGGATTTCACGGGCCACATCCTAAATGTAATCGTCCGACTACTCAAGGCAATACCGTTGGCAATGTCAGAATTGTACATCTTCTTGTCTTGTTTGAACACAATGTTTTGTTGTTTTTTTAATTTAATTCTTGAAATGCCATTTGAAAATAAACCGATTTTCAACAATGAATTCTCAAGTCATTCTTTGTTTGAAGTGTTTTCTGGGAAAGGGGGAGCGAGTACCATATGGAGGCACCACCGCAATTTGGAACAAATATGCAAAAGAACTCTTTGTTGAATTTCACTCTCCCGTCTTTTTTGCAGTCATAGACCAGGCCGCTCATTCTTTAGAAAGAAAGAAAGCGGTAGAGAAAGTTCTTTTTGGGAATTTTCAGACATTACCAGGGAATCGAGAGATATGGTGCTGCCAGGGTGCAGTGTGGGCTGTAACTGGTACAGCTCTCATTGGGGGCATCCCGACTATAACCCTAAAATTTCCTGAACTGACTCATCTCAAGGTGGGCAAATTGTGATTTCTAAAGGTACCTTTAGTACCATTACACTAATTTAAAGTACAGCCAAGGCATCACTAATGCTGCTAACGCCTATTACAGGTGCATCTCAAAAAGTTAGAACGGGATGGGCAGTGTTGGTACTGGAGGGCCGCAGTGGCTGCAGGTTTTCATTCCAACCCAATTGCTTAATTAGAAGCCCATCCTTGCCAATCTCAGACCTGATTTTGTTTTATGGCTTTGTTAGTCTGCAATGTAAGGTTCTTATAAAGTATCATAGATTTTTTTCCTTTCCAAATTGACACATATTTTTAGGAAGAGCACTGGAGAGAATCCGAAGGACTGGAAAATGGCAAATATCATCCCATTATATAAAAAGGGTGACAGGGCAGATCCAAACAACTATAGGCCAGTAAGCTTAACATGCATCAGGAAAATTAATGGAAGGAATTATTAAGGATAAGATTGAGAAACACCTGGCGTTATTCTGAACAGTCAGCATGGGTTCAGAAGAGAGAGGTCGTGTTTTACTAACATGCTGGAATTCTATGAGGAGGCAACAAAACGATACGATCAAAGTGGATCTTATGAGATTATTTATCTCGAATTTCAGAAAGCATTGATAAGGAGAGGGTGGGCATCAAATTAAAAGAAGTGGGAGTTCAGGGTGATGTTTTTAGATGGGTGCAGAATTGGCTCAGACATAGGAAGCAGAGGGTGATGGTGTGAGGAATCTCATCAGAACTGGATGATGTTGAGAGTGGTGACCAGCAGGGGTCAGTGATGGGGCTGCTGCTATTTTTAATATATATAAATGATTTAGCTAGGAATATAAGTAACAAGCTGGTTAAGTTTGCAGATGATACCAAGATAGGTGGATTAGCAGATCATTTGGAATCTGTTATATCATTAAAGAAGAACTTGGGTAACATACAGGCTTGGGCAAATTTGTGGCAGATGAAATTTAATGTCAGTAAATGTAAAGTATTACACATAGAGAGTAAAAATGTTAGGTTTGAATTCACAATGGGAGGTCTGAAAATAGAGAGTACACCTTATGAGAAGGATTTAGGAGTCATAGTGGACTCTAAACTATGGACTTCCTGACAGTGCTCAGAAGCCATTAAGAAGGCAAACAGAATGTCAGGTTATATAGCGCCTTGATGTGTGGAGTACAAGTCACAGGAGGTTATGATGAAGGTTTATAACACACTGGTGAGGCCTCATCTGGAGTACTGGGTGCAGTTTTGGTCTCCAGGCTACAAAAAGGACATAGCAGTGCTAGAGAAGAGCGACTAGGCTGACTCCAGGGCTACAGGGGATGAATTATGAAGAAAGATTAAAAGAGCTGAGCCTTTACAGTTTAAGCAAAAGAAGATTAAGAGGAGACATGACTGAAGTGTTTAAAATTATAAAGAGAATTAGTCCAGTGGATCGAGATGGTGACTTTAAAATGAGTTCATCAAGAACACAGGGACACAGTTGGAAACTTATTAAGGGTAAATTTCTCACAAACATTAGGAAGTTTTTCTTTACACAAAGAACAATAAGACACTTGGAATAAGCGACCAAGTAGTGTGGTAGACAGTAAGATGTTAGGGACTTTCAAAACTCGACTTGATGTTTTTTTGGAAGAAATAAGTGGACAGGACTGGCGAGCTTTGTTGGGCTGAATGGCCTGTTCTCGTCTGGAGTGTTCTAATGTTCTAAAGTAAAATGTAAAAAGAAACAATGAAAATAAGATTATCATCCAAATGATATGAAACCTAAAAAGGATAATTTTCAGTCTGTCACATTTTCTATTAAGTGTTTTATTAAATCAAACAGTGTAAGATGAACACACACAGATGTTAATGGAAACAAGCTAGATGAAGAACTATTGGCTGCTTTGTCATTTACATCTTATTATTAATAAGGCACCAATAAAATAGTGAATGCAGCTGTTTAAGATTGAAATAAGCAATTAAGGGTGGGGAACCTTAACAAGCGACACCACTAAAATGAAGCATCAAAATGCCACTTAAGCAATAAGTGCTTCATCAGCAATAATCGGCTTCGCATTAAGAAACTGAGTTGGAACAAAAACCTGCAGCCCATGTGGCTCTTCAGGGACTGATGCTGCCCACCACTAGTTAGAGTTAGAATTGCATCAAAAAGTTAATTTATTTCAGTAATTCAGTTCAAAAAGTGGAACTCGTTTATAGATTTATTACTCACAGAGTGATATATTTCAAGCGTTTATTTCTTATCATTTTGCTGATTATGGCTTTCAGGTAATGCAAACTCAAATTGAGTATCTCAGAAAATTAGAATATTATATAAGACCAATTTAAAAAAAACAAAAAAAATTTTTAATACAGAAATGTTGGCCTACTGAAAAGTATGTCCATGTATGCACTCAATATTTGGTCCGGACTCCTTTTGCATGAATTACTGCGTCAATACAGCGTGGCATGGAGGAGATCATTGATGCTTTGATAGCGGCCTTCAGCTCGTCTGCATTGTTGGGTCTTTTGTCTCTCATCTTCCTCTTGTTTTCTGGCCATTCAAGCACAGCGATCCCATGGTCATTAAACCAGGTATTGGTACTTTTGGCAGTGTGGGCAGGTGTCAAGACCTGCTGGAAAATGAAATCAGCATCTCCATAAAGCTTGTCAGCAGAGGGAAGCATGAAGTGCTCTAAAATTTCCTGGTAGACGGCTGTGCTGACTTTGGACTTGATAAAACACAGTGGACCAAAGTTCTCTTTTCAGATGAAAAGTTAATTTTGCACTTCATTTGGAAATCAAGGTCCCAGAGTCTGGAGGAAGAGTGGAGTTGCTGGAGGTCCAGTGTGAAGTTTGCACAGTGAGTGATGATTTGGGGAGCCATGTCATCTGTTTGTGTTGCTCCAAAGGGAAATTCAGATAATTTATCACCAAGCCTATGCCTTTTGGAAGGGATTAGAAAACAAACTCCAAACAACTGGAACTCAACCACTGTACTGCCTGAAAGATCTTTTACAAGTGGAGATGATTTCAAACAACTCAGCTTATCGAGACCAGGCCAGGCCACCCTAGCAAATTTAACCCAAGAACAGACATCAGACAGAAACCTCAGAATGTTATCACAGGACTGACAGGCGGCTCTTGCCATTTTTGTTTTCATAGTTTAGGAGTCTGCCATTAGAAGGAGGCTGCGCAAATTAGACCTACTGTACTTGGGAGGGGTGCTGTTCAGAACATCAGGGCGAGATTAACATTTACCCATGAACACCTAGGCAAAAACCAGGACTTCTAGGCAACGATCAAGAGTTATTCAGCCACAGTACAAGACGACATATTTGGCAAAAAACCAAAGACAGCGCTTGACTGGCACAATCTGATGCCAGAAGTTGCTCAAGAATAATGTAAGACCACCTGGCAACAGATTAGGGCTCAACCAAAAGCGGCCATTGAAACACGAGGGAGTGTAAACACACAAGCAAATCCATCAAGGAAAAGATTAACATAAAGAATTGAAGGATTCTAGAAAGACCAAATCTAAGTTCAGTCACAGTGCTGTGAGGGGATTTAAACCGACCACACATACAAGACAACAACCCTCAAACCCACACAGCTGAAAACATACTGCATGGAGGAGTTGGAAAAACTCAGGCAACGGCAGTGACAAGAAACGACGACTTGAGGAGGCAAAACCAGCTATTAAAACCAAGGGTGGACTCGTGCCATTTCCGCTTGTGGAAAAAGTATCTGTTCATTTTTATTAAAAATAATTTGCAAATGTATATTGTTTTTCCTCAATTACAAGACCTTGATCTAGATACTGCTTTAATGAAGATCAGATCTTGATATGTCCACATTTTTTAAAAAAGAAAAAAAAATACACGTCATGGTGTTTACTTACTTTTTCCCTTGACGGTAAATGTTTGTAAGTATCTAAAACTACCAAAAAAAAGCAGACATTACAAGGAGTGCCAACAGAGTTTTTATTAAGACATATTTCAATACTGGCGTACAAGGCTGAGGAGTGTTACACTTATAATTGGGTCTTATTTTTGTATTAATATTCAAAGTATGATTTTGCTTACTTATAAAACTATTATAGCCATGTTAAAATAAAGCAGAACAACGACCCTTTAAGAGCACAAAAAAAACAAAAAAAAACAAAAAAACAAAAACAGGTCCATAAAAACCAGCAAGGAAAAAACTATTACAAGCTGTTTCTCTCAGTGCAAACTGACAACAGTCTGGAAAATAAATCCAGAAAGGGTTAGAAAATGGAACTGGTTGAAAATTAAAGATTTAACAAAAAAAATTTCCATTTCTTGACATTCAATATAAATAACCAGGTCTGACATGCACCTCTAGTCTTCTGCACCACCATTCACGCTAAAAAAACAAAAAACAAAAAAAAAACTAATTCATAAGCAAACAGCATTATTTTAACCACTTTGAATCTAAATAAAAGTGTGTAACAGAGTTCTATATGCTGCTCATTGTTAAATGGAGAAAAATAAAGGTGCCCATCCAAACTGATTAAAGTTACAGTACTAATAAACAAAAAAACTCATCAGGAAAAAAACACCACCAAATGCTTTACAGGGTATAGTCATTTAAACAATCTGTACATTCATGAACATTTTAATAAAATGAAATTATTTCAATTATTACAATAACTTAAATCTTTCCTCTAAAAAAAGTGCAAATCCTTTTAGACATAGAATGAAGTTCAGTGGGTGAGTACTGTAAATGGCATCACAGCGAGAAATGTACTAGGTATCTTTATTGTGCAAATCATTCGGCAGGATTCCCTGGCTCATTTTCAGAGATTTCCTTTGAATTGTCCTCCTTTAAATGCATGTTATTAAAAAACTGCATCATGTGAACCTCATTTTATTTTAATAAAGCACAATTCTGGACAGTTGTAAGCTGTACATTAAGGTCCCAATAAGGCAAATAATGGTAATGGTCCAATTATTTACAGTGTAAATTGTCTACAATGAAATAGAAAATATATACTTGGTCAAAATGAAAAAAGCAAAAAAAAAAAAAAAAAAAAAAAGTGAAATTAATAAACATGTAAACAATATACTTCATGGGCTGATAACAGACAATTACATAAAAATAAACCAAAGCATATTTAAAAAGCCTTAAAAGGCAGCACAGCCCACAAGCAACAAACATTTTTCAGTAATTGGATGAAGAGCAGGTAAAAAGTGACCAAATGGGACTCAGTTAATGCTCTGCCAAACTTTGAGAATGCCACAATAGAGATAAAGTAGTACAGGAAAAATATGGATTTGAAGTAGTGTACTTTCAGATGACTACTGCTACAAAACACATCTTCGCCAGCAAAAGGGTGACTAGAAGATATGCTGTAAGTTTTAGTAGAGTAAAGAAAAGTAAAAACCACAAAAGCCAAAGTCTGTGCATTTAAATGCTGTTCAGTAGGGGTACTGGTAGAAACTGAGCCAAGTTTGTCTGTATACAGAATGGCAATCCAGGTCAACTTTCTTCAGAACAGAATTACGAGAGGTGGCAACCAGTGAAGCATCTTCTGTTAATACTTGTTTGCAAATGATACTGGAGATTAATAGTTGATTCCCACAATATTTAATAAGCTTTTTAATTGTCTTTTGTTACAAGTTAAGGTTCCCAGGGTAGGTAAAAGGTTTGCTGCCCATAGCACTGTCTTTTAAAACTATGACTTTAGTTCTGCACCCGTTGTAGTCTGGGAAGTGCTTTCTGGTTTCAGGATCTGGTATGTGATGAGGTATTCTGGATAAGCCTAAATCAAAACAGAAGAATATGCATCATGAACAGAATACTCTATAAATCATAGTACATTAAGTTCATACCAATTAAAATAAATAAACACCAACTAAGAATTTCATAATATACATTCCCTATTTTTGAAGACTCCCCAGAAATACACTCATGGAATCTAATACGCTTCCAACACTCACCCATGTCATTTTTCGCCTTTAGACAATCTTCAAAGTTCCTTAATTTCTTAGATGCTCCTTTTGGAGACAAATTCACAAACTATATTCTTTCTTCATATTTCTCAATTACAAAGTTTTTTGTTGCAGATCATCTTCTAAACTGCATTTGATCACACCTACTCGATTACACCACAACTTTGAAATTAAGTTTTATAATTGGCATCCAAGGAAGAATGGCCCAATATCCATTACCTCTGTAATATTTTTCTGTTATTTTTACATTTTATTTAGTATTTTATCACAAAACAAAATTATTCTTGAACTCTAACACCAGGCTTAATGCATACTTAATGAGCTTAAGGTCAGTAATGCAAAAGAAAGAAAACTGCGTTTGAGTTAAGAGAGAAGTACGGAAGCGTATTAGGGCCACGGTGAAGAAAAAAAATATGGACACAGTGAAGAAAAAGAAATAAAGTTGACATGTTGACTTTATTCTTGTAGTTTATTTTGTCATTAAAGGGGAATGTCGTAAACTAAACTTCATCTTAAAATGAATGTTTAATTTACTAGATTTTCTCAAACCCCGTCATAAGTTAATGTAGCACATAGCTTTGTGTTAAGTGTTCCCCGACCCAGGTGTTAATCGCTATGCACGTCTTAAACTGACTTCCTCTGCACTAAGAGGAAGTGCAGGCAGTGATCGCCACACAAAATACATTCACTTCATGATATTCCTGCTCTCTGAACATTTGGAATGCTAAGATAAATACTTGATATCATTTTCATGACGGAATGCATTAAAGCAGGTATTAAAAATGCACAGTAGTGTGGCTGTAGTGCTGCTCCCTTGCAATAAGGGGTCCCCAGGTGTACATTCAGTGTAGAGAACTTTGACAGGTGTGACGAGGCTCCAAAAAACTGGCTGTATGAAGGGGTACCGCAAAGGTTTAACTGAAATATTGTGTAAATGTTGGGTTCATTTGCTGATGGTCGGAGACACAAACACAGAATTCAATGGATGTTCTTCTCAGTGGGCTTTCTTTATTGCATGCGTGCTGTCTCTATCTGACGTACCAAAACCCCAGTTCCTATCCTTCCTTTTTCTTTCTTCACATAACCAATCACCACACGATAAACGTCTTTGTGAAATTAAAACTAGTTATAAACTTAGACCACAAACTTTAAAAAATCTTTGTTATACATTTTTAATTATGCCATCCATTCAGGGTTGCGCCCATCCCAGCAAGCATCATGTGCGAGGCAGGAACAAATACTGAACAGGGCACCAGCTCATCGCAGGGTGAATAAGAGCAATACATACACTAGGGGCAATTTAGCAGAACAAAAGCCCACTGCCTACATAACTTTGAAAGGAAACTGAAGCACGCTGAATAAACCCACCAGAAAAACATGCAAACTCAAGGCAGGGAACACCCAGGACCCCCAGTGCAACCGCCACGCCACCGTGCCCCCACATGATTAATGCTTTAATGCATTTCATCATGAAAATGATATCAAGTATTTATCTTAGCATTGTAAATGTTCAGGGAGCAGGAATATCATGAAATTAATGTATCCTGTGTGGTGATCGCTGCCTGCGCCTCCTCTTAGTACAAGAGAAAGTCAGTTTAAGAAACGCGTAGCGATTAACATGGCGCGGGGAACACTTAACACAAAGCATTTCATGTGCTACATAATTTATGACGGGGTTTGAGAAAATCTAGTAAATTAAATATTCATTTTAAGATGAAGTTTAGTTTACGATGTTCTATTTTAATGACAAACTACGAGAATAAATTCAACATGTCGACTTTAATCTCAACATAAATGGTGAGAATAAAGTAGAAATGTCGAGAATAAAGTCAATATGTCGTCTTTAATCTCAACTCTTAGTTTTTGTCTTCTTCACTGTGTCCGTATTTTTTTTCTTCACCGTGGCCCTAATACACTTCCGTACAGAAGACTTGTGCAATAATACGCTTTGTACAAGTTAATTCATGTAAAATGTTTAATAACTTATTAACGTTTCCTTATAATTTGGATTAAAGCCAAATTGAAATGCCCAGCTATAAACTCTATTGTGGTATAATTTATTGTGGATGATAAACTGTTGAATCCACACAAAATCTTGCATGCCAGAGTAACAAATGGAGTGGACTAAATGCTCTCAATACAGTGCCTTCAGAAAGTAGTCACCCCCTATGTATTATTTATCATTTATTTGTGTAAAATAAATGCATATTTAAACTTATGTTTTTCCACTCCTGAAAAGTAAATGCTCTATAATGTTAAAGTATTCAGATGCCCTTAAAATATACTAAGAAAAAAAAAATCAGCTACTTATTTAATAAGTATTTAACCCTTAGTTTAATCAACCACACCAACAAACCTGGCACAGCAAATAAACAAAACAATGTGCTAAAATTTCAAAATCTAAGGGTGCACTCATGCTAGGCACATTAGTTCCGTACCATGCCCAAGTATGATTGTCCCCCCTCCCTAATACCCTGATGGCCTGCACTCACAATGAGCTTTTGCGTTCTGGGCCCGGACACACTTCCACAATGACCACACGATTTTGTGTAAAGCCAAAACAAGATCCGAAAACGATGTGACAGCATGTATGTCAAAATGATTTTACTTATTTTGTGGTTGTCTTGGAGTCATGTAGAGCAGCCTAACATTACACTCTCCTGCGGACGCTACTGCTGCTCAAGCACTGAACTGCTTATACTTACGCGCATACTTTATGTAAAGCTGGAAGATTCCATCAGATGGCAATGCAAGATATCGCAGTGAGATAACAACATTCGGCTTCACTGTGTTGTGAATTGCCTGAAACATCTATTAAATTCCAAGGACACCTTGCCACAATATCTCTGAAAAGGATGGATGTTTAATGATTACATCCATCAATCCAAGGATGCACTCATTCCAGCATGCATCGGGGCAGAAACAATCCCTGGACATAGCATCATCTCATCGCAAGGTGAATACAAGCACACATATACACTAGTGTTATGTTAGCATCACCAAATCCCCAAACCTGCAAGTCATTGGAACGAAACCAAAGCACACTGTGGAAACCCAACAGAAAAGGATACTAACTCCAGGCATGAAACCCAAGGGAAGTGACTTTCTGCTGAGGCAGCAGCGCTACTGCTCTGCCACCGTGCCGCCCCGACATGTGTAATTATTAACAGCATTCATTATTTAAATGAAGTTAATGATTTATCTGTAAAACGTAATATACATATTTTAATGCATATAATCATGAAAGTGATATCTAAACGTGCAGAGAAAGTAGAAATTTCAAGATTATAGCCAAAATTTCTACTTTAATCACAAAAAAGACCTTTTCACTTTGTCCCTATTTTTTTTTCTCTGTGGCTCAAATTTGAATGTACATGCCATACATTCTGATGCTGTTGTGAAGGTGCAAAGAAACAAAATTTCACAGAAGATGGCGTCTGACACCTTTAACATGTATGGCGTCATTATGATAGGGAATATGCAACGCTTCAAAAGAACAGCACCATGAATACATTTGTATGTCAGCATTTTGCTTCACCACATTGAACCATTCATCAAACACCAGAGCATGAACATTGATCCTGTAGGATCTGCAAAGCAGCTTGCTGTCACATGTTGACAGTAAACAGACTCTGACGTCACGTTCCAACTTGAACAAACTGTGCTCCCTGATTTTTTGCCGGTACTAAAACTCGCTCACGTGTTACGTTAATTTCTTAGAAAGTGCTCAGGGGACATATCAAATGAACACTGGGAATGTATGTTAGCCATGATGCATGTGCATATGCGTTCTGAGCGTGAAGTATAAACCAGCTCCAACAGATTTATTGAGTGTGTAGTGCAGCGTTTTGGTGTTAATTATGCTGCATGTACAAGATGATTTTTACTGTTGCTATAAAGTTCTTCATTCTTCAGAAATACATTTTCATGAATAAAAAGAATAAGCTGTGTTTCCTTAATACGTTAGTTTATTGTATTAGTGACAGGAGAAATAATTTCATTAATATAAGGAGGTGTAACAAGAACACAATTTAAAAAAATTCAGGGGGTGAATATTTTATGAAGGAATTATATTTTGAAGCTAGAATGGTCACAACTATAATATTCTTAGTGGATTTTTTTCTGCTTTTCTTTCTTTTACACTTTTCACTCATTCTGTTTATGCATACAGACAAAAATTCTGCGTTTGAAATTGTATGTTAATCAACTGTATTTATAATAATTGTCATGGACTATTATACAACACTGACATGGCCAGAACAGTACAAGAAGGATGGAGAAGAAGATAATTCAAGCATCCCTCCAAAAAAATTAGGTCAGGCAGGAAAGGGAAAGTCTAAGTAATGGAGTGTCAGTAGGATCCTAACTAATTCAGGCCTTTCACAAGCCAAAAAGGAGATATTCCAGTGCCCTGTCAGACTAGATGGCCAATAGAAAGTGACAGCACCTAGTTGCCAGGACAGGGGGTACTGGGAAATGGAGGCAGTACTGGGAATTGCATTGTTGTCTTAATTAAGTCTATCAGTCTCAGAGAATACAGAAAAAAATGCATCACAACAAAGTCCTGAAGACCTGTCTTATTTAGGAATGACCAGATACAAATAATAGGACCTAGATGGTTATGTGAAACTTATGAAGATTATGGATTCAGAAAAATCATGGACAAACTGACCCATCTGTTAGCGAGACAGTAAGCAGTAATGGTTTAGGATAGCCCAAGGAGCATTCATTACTCTATGTTTACTATTATATTTTTGTGAGTGCTTCTCTAATTTGTTAAACTTCTGTCTGCTGGCATCCATTTTTTTCAGGGACAGTGCCATAAAGTAGTGCTGCAACAGAATATGAAGTGTTCATGTTCTACTCATCAGAATATCTTTTTAATAATCTGAAAAATTTAATGTGGAAATTTTATTTAAATGAAACCTATATACATTTTGTCAGAAATTGTCTGTGCTTATTTATTGGACTGTGAAAAACATATACATGTTACTGAAACATGAAAAAAAATTAAAAATGGAAGAAAATCTTTTCCCCCAATTTAAATGCTTATTCTAAAATGTTAATAGCATTCTTAACTAAAGATAAGTACGATGAATCTTGGAATCGTACCTGTTCACCTCTGTAGATAACATACTCAGCATACGCTAGACCATTGACACTGGGTCGTCCAATAACGGAATGGTGCCCTGGTGGGGCATGAGCCATCTTCATTGCGCTGAACTGCAGGAAAGACTTGCCCAGTGTAACTCTACAGAACAACATTTGTCTGACAGGAAAAGGATACAGTTAATAAATTATTTATATTAAAAATGCATGAAATAATATGTTTGTTAAAGCTCAATAAAGGTGTTCTACAAGTTCAAAGAAACATCCATGGTACTACTGTAACTACTGAATATTCACAGAATTAAGCGTAAAAAGTATGTGCTTAAAGGAAACTATGAATAGTAGAAAAACACAACTGAAATATTTCTTACTTTTGTGTTAAATTGTTAGCATTTTAAAATTTTAACCAGGGCATTTTAATTGTTATTATACAGTGCTGTATCCTATCTTTAAACATACAGCATGTAAGACAGACCTTGAAATGAGAATACTTGATTTAAAAAAAAAAAACCAAAAAACTCTTACCTGTGGCAGACATAACATGATCTATCTTTGTGTGTTGGACAGCCTGTTCCACCTCCAATTCCATAAACATACTGATTACTTTTTGAAGAATTTTCAGCAAAATATATACCAGCACCAAACATGCCTCCAATATATGCATGTCTTTCATCAAAGCCCTTATGAATAATTGCATTTATGAATGGGGAGCCTGGAAAAATAATGAGTAAGAAAATAAGCAGAAAAAACATGGCGACAAAAACTCCTCTAAATTACTCTTCTCAGGCAGATTAGTTTGTCTCCCTTGTTTACCAAACACATAAAAAAGAAAAAGAAAATTCTCATACACTATTGATATTGTCACCGTAAATGTATTAAAACAGGAGAAATAAAAGCTAACCAGGGACGATATTAGCCACATCTGTTACAGGGAAAGAAACAACACTGAAAATGAAGGTAACCAACAGATGCCCACAGAGGCACAAGAAAAATGTGCAACCTCCATATAGGCAGTGCATAGGTTTAGAAATAAAACCCAGGAATCTAGTTAATGAACCTCCCTCACAGTACAACTATCTACCAACTGATGAAAACAAAAAATTTTAAACTTCTGCTCTGATCTGATAGCAGTTTTCAACTTTAAATGAATATTTAAAACCAGTAAATAATTCACCATCTTTGTGGAGTGGTGTAGGTTCAGAAGGAAAAACACCTGTGCCAGTGAACTTTTTGCTCCAATTTTAGAATAAAAAAAGTGAATTTTAAGCTTCATTTAGACAGCCCTTACCATTTACCTGTTTATGGAGTGTACATAAACTATTTTACATATATAAATATACTGCTCTTATTCATAATCAAAACGTGGATCATACAAATGCAGGCTATACAATAACAAAACTGAACCAATGCAGAGATTAACGGACTTTAACAGAGTAACCACCCTGCAGCTAAGCTTTTTTGTTCTATGATAAAAAAAAAAAAAAAAAACTGAACTGCACATACTAAAGCCAATATATACATAAAATGTATTATTAAAATATTCAATAAAATACTTGGGGTTAAACTATTTCTAAAGAAAATAAATACAAGAAAATGGTTTGGATAAATGTACATACACCCAAAGGTAATAGCCGGTGGAAGCACTTTTTGTCATAATGAATGTGCACCAATGTAGCACACATAATTTATTTCATGAAGTATCCAGAACCCTTCACTTTCTGCGCACTTTATGGCGTTGTAGTGTTCTAAACACACAAGTATAATTAAAGCAAACAGGATGCACCTGATCAGAATTTGAAGTGTCAGTTATATAATTAAGAGATTTTAGCTTTTGATTTTTAATACTGCAAATCTTACTGAAAATGTTTTCATTTTATCATTATGGGTTATTGAGCGCAGACTAATGGCCACAAATGGCATAGTTACCCATTTAACATTAAATCTACAACACAATAAAGTTTGCAAAACATACAAGGGTCTGAATAGTTGCTGAATGCATTGTAAATACGCAATGTGTCATGTAACAAACTTCTTTTTTGTTTGGCAAATATGGTTGTTGTCTTGCTACTTTCCAACAGCTCACAGCTTCCTTGATGTGAATATTGATTATTCTTTCACACAAAGACTAACTGGTCTATTAGACTTGCCAGTGGAGTTCTGATTGCAAATCTGATTAATATCTACCTTACTTGCTCATTCACATTAGAATGCAGCCTTAAACTGACAGACTTATGGTAGTACAACGCACCTTCCAGTTTTAAGTGATGTTGCTCCGAGGGATATTATAGCCTACAAATCGTTTTTCTATTAAATTCATGCCTTTCTTCACTTTTATCCTGGGTGCTCAATGACTCTAAAGATGTACTGCTCAGAATCTGCAGATACAGCTAATTTCACCTTTATACAGTACCTGAACACAAAATGTAGTCAATTAACCTCCAGAGTAACTTCAAAGGCAACTGGTTACAACAGTTGCAACTTACAGATTCTGTTAAGGGGGTGATTAGTAAACCTTAATTTCTCATTATTCTGCTAGAGAATGTGCAATTTTACAAAGTTTATGTAGGCTTTTTTATAGGTACTGTATTCACTCATGATGATATTTTTTACTGTAATTAGCAAGCATGCAACATATTATTAAAAAGATTATAGAAATGAACTTTAAAATTAAAATAGTAGAAAGTATCTAACTTACCATGAAAAAGCATGCGCTCATTATGATGATTATGATTTTCATCTGCTATTTCTTTTTGCCGGTGAGTATACCTTTCCCTTAATTTCTTATTCACCACTTTCTGAATCTGCAAAAGTAATTTTATGTTAAAAAAAAAAAAAAAAAAAAAAAAAAACAGTTGACATACAGCAATACGGTGGCTATTTCTTACACCTTTAATTTCATGATTTACATTTCCAATGTTTTTACATTAGTTAACTTAATGGAGTACAGTATTTTTCTGCACTAATTCTAAATTTATAAAATTCTCTCTCACTGTTATCTCAAAAATACAAGTTAAAGTGCACCATGAACCCTTCTTTCTCTGCTTCATTTTAGTGTTTCCTACACTGCTAACAGCAGCATGAATTGAGAAAAAGATTGTTGTCCTACAATGGTCCAGTGAAAGTTGTGATCTCAGTCTAATTAAGAATTTATGGTGCTATTTGAAAATAAGGTGCAAAAGCAACATTCAATTAACCTGAGCAACCTGGAGTACATCTGCCAGGAAGACTTTACAAAAATCACTCTTGTGTGCAAAAAGGCGGGACATACTTATCATAAAATAATACAGATTAAATAAAACATGATTTAAGAGCCCTAAATATTAAATAGGCCTTTTGCATCTAATTTCTATTTCATCAAAACAGATATGTGAATCCTTTGTGTTTTTTCTAAAAGTCCAAAGAAATGTTGAAATTGCCTTTCGAAATTGATTGTTATGTATTAGTTTGACCTGTGTAAGTTCCTGAAAGAATAGAGATTGGAGCAGAGTTCATTCACACAGTCCAACCTCTGGCATCTTACTCTGCCTGGAAACTAAATTGTGTGAGCAAATGCAGGTCTGAATATACTCTACAACAGACAAGCACCCTGTCCTGGGCTGATTCCTTTTCAAGCCGTTGAGGCTATACATACTGCTTTCTTATATTAAATTTTTAATAATTTCTAGTAATTACTTCAATTAGACATTGTTAAGTCTTTTCCATTTTATTTTAGTTCGTATTAATGCTTGTGTACAATTTTTATTTTTATACTCACGTAATAAGACTTACTCACGACATGTCCCCTTTGTACAGTTTTAAATCAATTGCTAAGTCTGCTTAACTGGTAATCATTTTACATTTTATCAATGAGCAGCAAAATCATGCACTTGAATTTCATGTTATATTTGCTAGATAATACAAGCCAACCACATCCTCTGCAGTTACACGTTTGTTTAAAAATGCTCACGTTATAAAATTTAGAGTTTAAATCTTTCAGATGTCTGTACTGCAAATACTTTTGCTGTTAAGAAAATTATGGTAACCATAATGGTGATGCATTTACATTTTTGCTATAAAAAACATCTGCTAACCTATTGTGCACTGAAGCTGTACAATTTTATTAAAATAGTAAAAAAAAGTACAAGGTGCTGCTCCAGTACCTGTCTAGTAAGAAGTACTAGCATTTCATGGGCAACGTATTGTTAATGACTGGTTAAAATTAGAATAACTTACAACATGAACCAACATCACTAGCTTGAATTTTACAACAAAATTTTTGCACTATGCATATTTGTACACAAATATTTTTAAATTATAGGTACATTTTATTTATACTTAAATTACATATAAAACTAAGGTGCATAAAACTGGTTTGATTACACCAAAACTTTAATGCAATTAAGGTCATCACTTTAGTGGTATGCAGGATATTGTCTAATGCTGAGAAATAACTGTTGCAAAGATTTTAATCATGGCAAACATTCCTGCATATGTGACCTACTTTCAATTACAATAACTACATTAACCTGCTCTAATGAAACACAAGACTGTATGTTAAAAGGTCACAGTACTACTTAAAACCATTGCTCACAGATACTTATGTTCGTGCTTCATGTCTGACATTACACATCATCAGTATGTTAGCTTCCACTTTTCTTGTGTAAAATAACATTGAACATTTCAATGCAGTAATAATATACAACCAATTTTATTTTTTAATCATGATCAACATGAATTATGTTAGAGTTCATTTTTCTTTTTTTAGTGAATCCCAATAGGCAGGTTTGATATTTTAACTGCAAGACATTTATGTAATTTAAGGAAAAATATCTATTCTATATGAACATGTTGATGTATAAACTGATCTGAACAGACAACCTTGAAAATGAGTTATTTTTTGGATTAAGTCAAAAATATCATGAATAGGCTCATTTTAACAGTAGGCACTGCTCAAGTTTCTCCAGATATTTATGTGTTAAGTAATGCTTAGAAGTTTCAGACATAAATGGAAAAGAAACAACAGTCAGTTTCCATTCAACAACAAGTAGAGAGTAAGACAAGTAAAAGAGTAAAAAAAAATCTATGATTGATCTGGTTTAAGGAACCAAATACTGACATTTAATTTATCTGTACGCCTTTTCAAGTGTGTTTTAGGAAAGGTTTTCCATTGGAAGTTCACTCCCCTGGATAAACTATGCATACCAGATCACAATTCTTTGTATGTTGTGTAAGGTACTAGGGTATACATTGCATCAGTCTCTGAATAGTAAATTGAGAAAGTAGTATTTCTTTAAAACAACTCATTTTCAGTTGATTTTCTTACCTTTAGGATATTATACCGGCTAAAAACTCCTCCAGCATTTCCACCATCTCTGTGTTCTCGAATAGTGCTCTGCATCTAGAAGAACGAACAAATATTTTTTGATTATGTATGATCAGTAAATGACATAGTGCAAAATATTTACTGTACAAATCATAATAGTAAGCAGATCTACAGCGTACTTAATAATATAATTAATAATATTACAGTCTGTAACAGCATCACTAAAAAGCAGGGAAGGTAAATACATTACTAGGAATATAAGAATAAATGGTAATAACTTGTAAACTAATCAAAGTAAAAACAAACAGAAAATTGTGGAAACTCATTTTGGAGTACTGATAGTAAATATCAACCTTTCACACACACACTCTGACCTTTCCCAGAAATACCTTCATGGTATCATGTTACAATTTCTTGTTTCAGTCAACATACTGGTAAAAATGCATCCAACATGGAAGAACAATTCAGCTTACTTATTACTAACAGCTGAAGTAAATATTTCAAAATCCAAGCTGTATGTCAACTTTGTGTTGTGCTTTTCCTCCAAGTTATTGTGTCAACCTTTATGATAACAAACAGCACTGGGCTTTCTTTAGTGCATTACTTGCTTATACTGTTAAGCGCGGATGGCCAGCTAATTTTCCTGACAACAATTAGGTGAATACTTCAGAAAAATGTTCCACAAGTATTGTATAGATTTGAGCATCTTAGTTTATATCATACAAGAGATGTGTTTCTTTATTTAGTATAAACAGTCTACACAGGTGTTATGGAATGTTTTAATTCACAAATATGAGGCTAGCATACAAATCAGGTAATATTAGAAAAGACCCTAACATTCCCTTGGCCATGCCTTGGACAAGTTGGTTAAGAAAATAGATGGATGGATTATGGCCCTTCAAAAACAGCAATAGTCTACTGTTTGAATTCTACCCAGGCACAAAAGCTATAAGCCCAAAAGTAAATTTGCCAGTTATTCAGAAGATTTGCTATGTCAGTCTTTGCTTTTCATTTTCTAATCACTTCATTAGGCTAGACAACTTAAAACTGTTGCTCAAAAAACAGGATAAAGAGAACAACTTAAATAAGGCAGAAACCATGCTTTTTAAAAAGCCTGTTTACATGTTTGAGTCCATATATGGAGTTCTCCTTTGGCAAAACATTTCAATATCATAGAACTGCACTAAAAGAAGATTAAAACATCACCAATGGGAGTCGTGAATCCGAAAAGAAGCATGAAGCCCTGTGTCTTCTAAGGCCGTGCTGAGTTTAGCAACTGCATATTCAGCTAATCCACAAATTTTGTGAGTTTTGAAATATGGAGACAGATTATTTCAGCCAGGAGAAAGAGTAGTGGGATTGCCTACGCATTTGCATCAGGAAATGTATATCTACCATTTTCTACCCATAGATGTTTGACAAGTGTGCTAAGCAAATGTGGCAAAGTTTCGGCATTTAATTAAAAAATGTAATGGCTTTATTAAACTAGCTACTTTTTAAAACTAGTTATGCAGTTCTTTTTCTTTTTTTAATTGACAAATAAACATGTAATATTCACTACTTTTCAAGGCATAAAGTTGGAATAAAATACAGATGAAATTATTATCGCTAAAAGAAAACTGTGTGCTCAAAAACACACTAACAAAATATAATGAGTGCAATCGTATTAAAACAAAAACTATTGTGAAACAAAATTAATATGAATCATATTCAACTGTGGATAAACAACATATAGGGCAAATCAATAATAAATCAAAATAGTGAGAAAAGCAAAACAATTCATCATACAAAAGAAATTACAATTCTTATTTTAAGCCAACCGATTTATCTTTGCTCTTTACTGACCTGCTGACGTCCACTAAAGTTAGCCCTTAATGATCTCCACAACACACCTCGGCAGAGACCTTACCTAGGCTATTTTATACTGGTCTGTAATTTAGGCTCTTAAAAAGAGACAGAGCCAGGCTTATTCACACACAAAAAAGGTATCAAGCATTTATTTTTACTATAAATATTCAACCATCCTACACAATAACTGGTAGAACAGTTGTTTTTTTTTATGAAAGAGTTTACCGACAACGAATGAAGGGAAAACTTCAGGATGTCAAGAACTGCATTTGTAAAATAATTCAGTAAGTTGAAAGACATGATAAGCCCACATCCAGAAACTGCGCATGCACCTCTGCCTTTAGAACTGAGTCGCTATTTTCTCTTTATAGTCTTGGTAGTTACAGAGAGTACAAATTGATCACCAATCAGTCTGGTGTGCACAATTCTACTATAAAAAATTTGTAAACATATCTAGTAAGGGCGCAGTATTGATAATGAGTGACAACAGACATCCGCAGACTATGCAATCCTTAACTGCAACCTGGTTAAGGGTTTATCTGTACCCATAACTGGGTTACTTATGGACACATTTACATGCTTAAACCCAGTTTCCCCCATATGTTAATTTTTCAAAATCTGTAAAGAGCTAATGTGCCAAGAGATTCAATGATTGCCAGTCAGTGATGGAAGGTTTGATTTCAAAACACACACTACCTGCACCCTCAAAATACTATTCAATCTTAACAAGTATAGAGGGAAAAACCAAATTGAGCAGTGAACGAATGCCAGGAAAATAATTATCTAATCATATTTATGATTGTTTATAACATTTCTATATTTAAAAGATTTATACAAATTACTCATGAAAAGAGCAATATCTCATTGCATTTATAGTCTTTCCACTTCATAAACTGCTTTGACCTTTTTTTTTGAAAGTACAACTACATCAGGGGAGAGATGAAGCTTTGCTACCTCTTGTGAAGTGAAGTGAACAATGGTCTCTTGGCCAGGTCTGATTGCCCTGCTCAGGTTAGTCCATAAGTGATTAGCATAACGTGTTCTAAATAAATGCAGGGTTTTTTAAGAAACACTGAGAAATGGAAACCTGACCATGCAAAAATCAGCAATGCACCGCAACAGAAGTATACAGTTAATTTCATGTACAGTTCAAGCTTATGCAAAGTTCCATTCAAGCAGGAAAGAAATAATATAATCACTAATAAATCCTGCAATATTAGTTAAAAGTAAAAGCAGTGAAAGTACCTCTTCTTCCACAGATTGAAACTCCTTGTCATCTGACGCAAGGTCTATCAAAACAGTACCTTGGTTTGCACAGTGGAAAGTGAGATAAGGGTTGGTACCTAGGGTTTAAAATTTTCAAATAAGAATAATTTCAGAGACATACATAATACAGTTTAGTCTATAAGTGAGAGACTTTATAGCACATTGGTAAAAATACAGTAGGTTTTGAAAGACATTGTCTTTCACAGGTAAGAAAAGAAAGCCTAATCTTTTACTTCTTTCCTTCAACCCCACAATAAAGTTAAAATGTATCATGTAAAGTAACAAAATCTAAATATACTTCAGTTCTAACCATAAATGAATATGAAGCACAAGATGTATCATTTACCCTGCAAAATAGGTCCTCTGAAGACTCTTTGCCGCCACAGTATATAGGTGGCTTTGCATATGCAAAATACCTGCAACAATACTAAACTGTACCGACACACATAAAAAGTACTCCTGATATGCATTTACCATTGGTTAATGCCAAACTCAACTAACAGCCTACTTTGTCCTGCATTTCTCATTAATGATGTTATCAAGCTACTAGGGAGATAGTTCAAAACACCAGTAAAGCAAGAAGAAGGAAAAATGTTAATATACATATACAATTTACATAAATAAAAATCAGTACATACAGTACTAATGTACTGGTTAAATTCCAAAAACTCTAATAGATAAAGCTGCTACATTTTCATTTTGCAAATACACTGGTATATGATTTCAAACAGCTTTAGTTTTCATGTGTTGTCTTATTTATAGACAAATGCTTTATTTTCAAAACTGCAATACTACATTAAAACATTTGTTGGAAACAAATTATATACATTAGCAAAGATGTTACTATCCTGCAATGACATTATTAAAAAATATGAACATACATTGCACTATAGTTAACATATTTTTAAGTTTTTGCTTAAATCTTTAAAATAACAAACACTTTATATACTATGATAAGATTCATTTTAAAGTAGTTCACTGATTATGTTAACTCACCTTGCTGGCCTCCTAAAAGCCGTTCTATACCCTTGATTAGTTTATGTCGATGGCCATATGCATTGATGCCTATTTCTTTTAGTTCCTCGTGTCCCATATCTGCTAGCACATCTAACGTTATCTGAAATATT
Source organism: Polypterus bichir lapradei (assembly GCA_026402145.1). Lineage (NCBI taxonomy): Eukaryota > Metazoa > Chordata > Cladistia > Polypteriformes > Polypteridae > Polypterus > Polypterus bichir. Next base: position 40,008,930 of record JANRMT010062822.1, read on the forward strand.
CAAGGTTATAATACCAGATTACAGGTCATTAAGTCTAATTTGTTACCCTTTTAACCAAAACATGCTCAGGGATTCCCTTTCAGTTACTTCAATGACAACTCTGAAGAGATGGAGGCTGGCTATTTCTTAAAGTTAACAAAAGTAACAGGTTCAAGTGCAAACATATTGAGGTGTATACAGAAAAAGAAATTCTTACTTTCATTAATCCCACTGACTACTGCCAGTAGTATAATATAAAGAAACAAAATTAGTTCATTATAATACAACATGATCCAATACTTTAGGCTGCAATCTAAACTAAGAAGGAAGAATTAAAAACAGTATAGTGCACTTGTTGTATAGATTGATAGAAAATGCATAACATGGCAGAGGCCCCACAATGGTAAAAATACATATATTTGTTACTATCTACTTTCTGACAAAACTCTTCTTTCACCTACTGTAGTGCTATGTCTAATGGCAAGAAATACTCTCTATCAAAATAAACATGATAAAGGAAGATGTCATTGTTTAATGTTTCTACAACTGGTCAAGGACAAACAAGGTTTTATTAGAAGTGTAAATTTGCATGTGGTAAAGAGGCAATTTGCTTGTCCTTTTTCTTGCTACAGCCAATACTCTTGAATAATAAAATAATACACTTTTATAGTGACAAAAATATACCTGTACAAGTTTATGCTTTCTTACCTGCTCTCTCTCAAAAATATCCCGTAGATGCTCTAAACCCAAGCTCTTCAGAAACTGACTAATATTCATGTCAAGCACTGCCACTGTAAAATATAAAATAAACCCAGGAAAATTACATTGACTTGCATTATAATAAAAAATAGAAAACCAAGTTTCATCAAAAAAATGGAGATAAGATTTCTTCAGAATACTTTAACATTGAATTCTTTGTCCAGTATTAAACTCACAGTTAGAAAGACAAATAGTGGCTCACTGAGGGAACATTTATAGTGATAAACAGTGACATATAGTGCAGTTATCTCTAAAGATACAGAGTCAGAATATAGATGGTTACCACTGAATTGTGCAGGAGACTAATCTGTCAGGAAGACTGTATTCACCAAGAAATATGAGCATCAGAGAGGGTAGCCCTGATATTTTATTTAATAGATTGTCTCCATCTAAAATTGCATTTTTTACAATACTTTGAATAAGAGCATAGTAAAAAGAAAACTTGATTATATAACACATTCAAAATTAACTCTCTTGCTTTATTCTTTCATTAAGTAAAAGTGAAAGGTGCTTTGTGCCTAACATTTTCATTTAATTTTTTCTACTTATTTGTTATAATACCATAAAATACCATATTCAAGTTTTACATTTTTTAATGCTACATCCAAGAATAAAGAAAGTACATTATTGCAGGAAGGAGTCATCAGGCATTCATTTCTTCGTCTCCATGTCATTTATCTGAAATTTTTTACTGTAATACTATTAGATTGTTACTATAACAGATCAAACTGTTCTGGTAACATTGTTACTTTAGGTAGTGAAAAAACGCACCTATTACAACATATACAGAAATGTAAAAAGACCTTAACAATAGGTTCTTTTGGTCTTGATAACATTTACAAAGCATCAGTATAGTGGTTATTCATCTCCATGCAGTGTGGCATATTAAGAGCCTTTGATATGCTGGTAAAATTACTAATATTGTAGTATACAATATGTCTACCTTGAGCCATTTTAAAGCTATTTAAATAAAGTTATTTAAATAGGTCACACTGCAGAGATAAATGACCAGTTTACTAATACTTTGTGTTAGTTATTAAGACCAAAAGAATCATTTGTTAGTATCTTCTTGCATAACAGTGTAGGAGTAAGAGAGGCACTTTTGGAGTACCTAAACTAAACTGCTACCAGTATTCACCCTATGTATTATACATCACTCTACTTAACATACATTTCTGTATTACTAGTGTACCACAGTTACTAATCTTACTTGCTCACACACAGTTAATAAAGGTGATCTTTTGTACTCACTTTCTCCTTCCTTCCTCTCTGTTCCTGTTGCTCCATCTGCAGCAGAAGTAGTTCCACTGACAGAAAGTTCAGCCAGTGGCCCTGTTAAATTGTCAATGCTACTAGCAGCAGAAAGGCATGAAGGTGTAGAGGCTGGTGAAATTACAGAGGCACTAACCACAGTTGCCTGAGGTTTAAAACAGCTGGGAAGAGCTTCTGGAGGCATTGCATCTATTAAGAGAGCCCTAATGTCATCTGCCTGTAACCACAAAATAAAACCAAAACATATTGATTTGTTATTTAATATTGTAAACCAGTTGAATGAGCGTATAGTAATTGTTACACTATTTAACTCACAGTTGCCAAGTCCAAAGGAGTTTGCCCCTCTTGGTTTTTCATTGTTGGATCAGCTCCATGGGCCAACAGCAAGGCACACAACTGAGTTCTTCCTTTCTGAGCTGCTTCATGAAGTGGGGTGAAAGCCCACTTATCAGTAGCATTGACACATGTATTATATTTTATTAAAAGTGCAGCTATATCCACATGCTACAAACATAAAATGTAAAACAAAACAATTTGACTTTATAATAAAATTAACAGATTTGAAGCATTATTAAATATAATCTTAGATTCAGTCTCTGTACAATGAGAATATAAAGCAAAATATTACAGCTTAATAGACAATACCAGTAATTTAAAGAATACTGTTATTCTAGGACAACACACTAACAAAATAGCCCATAGAACCTGAATCACATCATAACCTGGGCAGCATCTTTGAGAAACGTTCTTATTCTATTAGTGTTTGCATCAATTTTCTCTGGTTTCCAGTCACTTCCTAATCATGTGTTCCTAATTTATGGAAGACTGTAATAAATATATTTTGTATTTACCTATAACTATCATAATGTAAATGTACACATAAACATTGTTCAATAAACTTGTATGAGCAATTATTCTATATTTCCATATCACTGACTTGAAATTCATTACTGGAAGCCTTCAGTAAACTACATGCACAATTTAGTAATCCCAGGTTTTTTTTGGTTTTTTTTTAATTTGGTAACACAGTCGTCTAAGGCTTCATAATCAAACAAATTTGATAACAAATCTCTAAGCATGTTTAAATTCATAGAACCCAAGCTAAAACAATCATTTCATTTTTTTTTTATCTCCTCCTCCTTAGTCCAGCATTTTATAATTCTTGTTAACAGTTCCTCATTAGATCCTCTCTGCTTGTTAGTTGAAAGATAGAATACGGAAAGGTGATCTGACTGATCAACTGAGGATAGGGGTAAGATAAGGATTACCTTTTATTATAGTGTAACACTGATTCAGAGTTGGTGGGGCAGGGGACAAGATGATATTACAGGTGAATAGGCTCTAGTTTTAAAATGAAATAATGGCCTTCTCCACTGGACAAAATGCTGTCTGTTTTATTGATGACAGCACAACAAAAGAGTAACATGCAAAAACTAAGTACATATCTGAAACACCTTGCAATGTTTTCAGTAGGTGAAATGGAATGGAATATACAGAACAATATATCGGTTATGCTTTCATAATCTAGACAAAGACAAGCAGACTAATAACCCTTACTAAATTTATTTCATCAAGCACATGCTTTGTGATTAATTGTAACATACACTTAAGCATTTCTATTACAGTATATACCAATATTATTCTTACACCTATCAAATCGGTTGTATAAAAATATTTATTTTTACATCAGTTAGATTATCTGATTTGTACAATGCATCAGATTCCATTTCATAGCTGAAAACCTTCTCTTTTTATAACACAATGGTGAGTTCTATATTTTTAACTAATCTAATGTATATATGCTTGCTACCAACATGATCATAAACATTGTATTGTAAAGAACTGCATCTTCAAATTAAACATGTATGTTAATATGTAATACTATTCAAAAGTTCCTTTTAAGATGTAGTTTATAATTAACATATTTGACAGTATAATTACTTACTCCATAAGATGCTGCATTGTGAAGTGGAATGAGTCCTCCCTTATCCTGAGCATTAACATCTGCTCCATGTTCTAAAAGATACTCTGCCACTTCAAGGTTGTTATAACCAGCTGTTGAAAAATAAATAAGGAATAAACACCCATTAATGAGGGACAATCAATTGATCATCTGGTAATTTAATGTACACAATACTAAAACTCTGACATACTTTTGTGGTAACCATCTAAATGCCTAAGCAAGGTTATGCTCCAGTTAAGTACTGGATACAAATTAAGGGTAACAAAATCTTGTAGCCAATATTTTCACTATACACAACAAGGGATGTTAGACTAAAAGACAAGATTTGAATACAATTTGCATATGCATAAAAAAAAAAAGTTAGGAGAATGTAAACAAATGCTTTTTGTTTTACTTCACACTTGTTGTGTTATTGTATTACTCAATGGGCATTTGGATCAGCCTATTCATACTTCTGAATAGTTATATCTTGTGTCATCAATTCTCTGGTACCCTGGTACTCATTTTTTAATCTGATATAAATGGTGTAATGCTTCTTTATGTTTGCACTCATAAGTATCATTCAGATTAAATAAAAGCAGGTGTCATTGTCTCAAAAAAGACAGTGGAAAATAACAGTCATATTTCTGATTTTACTTTATCTTATTATGACTTTAAAATCAACACAGGTTTCATCCTTAATTAAAAAGCAATACATAAAATACAAATATGTAGTATACAGAACTTTTAAACTATATTCAAATATATAGTTGTTTTTAACCTCTTTAGCTTTAGTGCCGAGCATTGCTTGGGAAACAATATAGGCATGTCTTGAGTAAGCAATAGGCTTGAGTATTACCTAAGCAACAGTACAGACATGTCTTCTCCTAGCCTCATAATGGGGTCTTTAAGGAATGTTTTTCAGCAGCACAGGGGCCTCATGTATAAATGGTGTATATGCACAAAAATGTTGCATACGGACGTTTCCACGCTCATATCGTGATGTATAAAAACTAAACTTGCCGCAAAGCCACGCACATTTTCACACCAGGTGAATCCCTGCCATACGCAAGTTCTCCGCTCGGTTTTGCAAACTGACGGCACCCAGCGTCAAAGCAGTGCTACTGTAATTAACCACATATCGTTTATTAGTTTAAGGCATCTGATTGTAATCAAGTCGTAACCATATAATGGTGCACAAATTGGCCAAACTATTCCAAATACTATAGTTGCTTTAGCATTGTCATTCTCAGTGCACCGCTGAGTATTTAATCCACTGTGTCCAAGTGTAAAATCACAGGTATACAACAGCTGATTGGATTATCAGGATACAGTATCTAGCACACACTGTCTTAGCCATGCACACAGTATATTTGAACTTTTCCCATACAGTACGGGAAACACTTCAGAGCCTTTCCTGTAGCGACCTTGAACTTCAGAAACAGTTTCATCCCAAGTGCTCTAAACGTACTTAATCAGTCCATCAATTGTTCCTGGCAGAACTGTTTGTACTAATACGTACAAATCACCTCACTGTAAACTTGCACTACAGTTATAATATTGCACAGCCTGATTTACTTTATAAAACACGTATTTACATATCAAGACTACTGGCTTCAAAGTCGATTTAGATTTCCAAGCGCTATCTTCTTGGAGCTCTTGATATCATTTTTAAGATGAAATGCAGTAAAGCATGTTTATTACATTGTACAGGTAAGTTTTAAACTTCATTAAAACAATGTATATTGTTAATAATTAAACATGTGAGGACACGGTGCACAACGGCAGCGATGAGCTGGGATTCTTATGAATCCAAAAATGACGCTCATGTCAATTGCACATGTGCAGTGTAAAATTCAAAAGCTGATCAGTCTGGAAAGAAAATCCGCAAAGAACTATGGAACTGTTTTCCTTACTGTGATGGGGAATTGCGCATTTCACTGTGCTTCAAGATATACCACACAAATAATACATTTTGACAGTATATACACAGTATTAGCATTATGTTATTATTATTCATTATTATTATTTGTATCATTATTATACTTTCTACATTTCTGACTTTGTACTTTTTAGTGTCTTGGCACATTTTACAGTAGAAAGATGAGATTTAATAAATATGTCACTTTTCAAGCAATGAAAAATTTTTACAAAGCTTTTCTAGAAAAAATGCAACGCTAAGGCCAGGTTTACACTTCATGCAATGAAATGCATGCTTCAGCGGATGCTACTGCTAGGCAAGCGTTGTACTGTACATACTTGCGTGCATACTTTATGTAAATCTGGAAGATTGCACAAGGTGGCAGTATGAGATATCATCACAGTGAAAAAACGTTCAGCTTTGCTGTGCGGTGAATTGCCTGAAACATCCATTAAATTCTGAGGACACCTTGCTGCAATATCTCTGAAAAGGATCTTTAATGATTAAAAGCATCAATCCAGGGATGCTCCCATTCCAGCTAGCATTGGGCATGAGGCATAAACCATCCCTGGACAGGGCATCAGCTCATCGCAAGGTGAATACAAGCACTCACATACACTAGTGCCATTTTAGCATCACCAAATCCCCAAATCTGCACATCTTTGGAAGGAAACCAGAGCATACTGTGGAAACCTAGCGGGAAAACATGCAAACTCCAGCTAGGGAACAGCAGCTATGTGACTCTTTGCGAGACCCCAGTACTACCCCTCTGTCACCGCATCACTCCCATGTATGTAATTATTAACAGTATTCATTATTTAAGCAAAATTAATGATTTATCAGTACAATGTAACATACATACTTTTCATCATGAAAGTGATATGAAGTATAAATCTAAGGATTCTAAATATGCAGAGAGCTGGAATATTTAATGTGTTCTGTGTGGTGATCTATTGCTGCTTGCTGCTGCTGTCAATGCAGGAGGAAGTCCCAAAAGCAAATAGTGATTAACATCTGGTCGGTTTTAAGATAACGTTTATGACGGTCTACTTTAACGATAAAACGTTCTACTTTAATGATAAACTACAGGATTAAAGTGGACATTTCAAGATTAAAGCAAAAATTTCCACTTTAATCACAAAATACACCTTTTCACTGTGTCCTTATTTCGTTTCTCTGTGGCTCAACTACAGCGATGTACATTTTGTTGCTGTTGTGAAGGTGCAAAAAAAAAAAAAAAAAGGTACAGAAGATGGTATGTAAGATTTTTAAAATGTATTGTGTCATTACGATGGGGAATATGCGACGTTTGAATATAAAAGCACTACGACTACAAATGCTTTTGTATGTCGGCATTTTGCTTCACTACATCAAACATCAAAACAGGCACATCAATCCTGTAGGATCCTCAAAGTGGCTTTCTGTCACATGTAGACAGTAAACAGAGACTCTGACATCACATTCCAACGTTTATCACACTGCACCCTCCGACTTTTTGTTGGGACTGCAACTCGCACACGCGTTGTGTTAATTTCTGAGGACCTTCTCAGAGGTCATGTCAAATAAAAGCTGGGAATGCGTGGCAGCCATGATACGTGCGCTTATGCATTCTAAGCGTGAAGTATAAACGGGTCCTAAGGAGGTTAATCTGAATATTAAAATCTTAAATTTTTTGGCTACGCTTGACAGCCCTAATGTAGATCTATTCAGCTTTTTAAATACCTTTTGTTTTTTGATAAGACAGTGCTGAAGAAAATTTAAAGTTTACCTCAAAGCTAGTCTACCCAATGGTGTATACATATATTCTTTATAATTCAAACTCAACTTCTGTGTCTTTTATAGTACAATTAAGTAAAGCAATGCTGATCAATTTATTTACAATAATAATGGGTGGATATGTAGGAGGTGGACCATCTGAAAGATGAAAAAAAGTATTTATAAATAAATTATTTGAAGTATAAATAAAGTTTTATCTAGCTATAAGCATAAATTATTAATAACTCAAATGACTGCACTACAGCTAAGGTCATCTGCACTAAAACATACAGAAATGTAAAGCAATTAAATTAAACAATTTGCTGTATACATATCCAGTTGAATATTTAATAAACTTGAATCATAAGGAAACACATATTAATTTTTGTACTCCATTTTATTCCTCAGGTCCTGTAAAGTTCAGCCCTTTTTTCCTCAATTACCTGCTAAGTGTAATGGAGTAGAATTTCTTCCTTGTGTGTCCCTGCAGTTAATGTTTTCTGGGCTGCACAATTTCTGTACTCTTGCAAGGCAACCTTTCTTAGCAGCATCAAGAAGTGCTGCATCCCCCCTCAGCAGATCCTGAATGTCAGTGTCTCCCTCTTTCACCATATCTAGTGGAGTGTTTCCATCTCTATTTTTTTTTGTAGGGTCAGCGCCGTGCTGATAAAAACAAACAAAGGAATATCATATTTTGCTGAAATTAACCATGTACCCATCTTAGGAACTACTTAGTAAACAAAGCAGAGATACAAATGACTGACCAAATCTATATTTTCACGTGCAGCTGAAAATGCAAAAAGTTATAAAAGTACATCACCAAAAACAATGCTCTTTCACAAAGTGGCCATAAAAACCCAAAACATACAAACAGTACACAAATATATTATATTCATGCTTCAACTGTGAAAAAGAAAAAAAAATCACTTTGTCCTATATATTGTACATACGAATTTACAGTAAGTCTCTGTACATGAGGAAAAAGAAATGATAAACATGCAAAATAAAATCATGTATTTAGCTCATGACTAAATGACACATAGAAATGCAATTTAACACATTAATACAAACTCGTTATCTGAAGGTAAGCATTCATACAAAAATTACTCTGGAAATCTGGAGCTAATCTTGGCAGCAGTTGGGTACATAAAGATAGAGAGGAAATCAGTACTGGACAGAAAGTTGTACAAGTAGATTTCATAACAATTGTTATGAATAACCTGCTGTTGAAAGACATTGTTGTCTGAGATTTATTTTACATTTGTAAAATTGCTGCAGTAGGCTGAATGAGAAAATATTCTATTCTGAAAAATGATTAATTGTGCTAACATTTTTAGCAGCACTGCAAATGCCAGAAAATTTAATGTGACAGTTCGCCCTTCCTGACCAAAACTAAACAAAATCAACCTAAGATACTTTATTAATGATTGCAAAGTAGTAATATTTCATCCTATCATGTTTTTTTTATGTCCACCAAATCAATAAAAATTTAGCTTTTTAGTTATATCTCAGCTGTAAATACTTTAGTAAAAAGAAAAAAAAAACAAAACAAAAACTGTAAATTGTAAAAACAATTCAGGTAAGACAAAATAAATGAATGAATTAAAAAGTGTTACTGCTCTTATTCAGCAGTATATGGCCGTTTCCAATGGCACTGTCCCTTAATGTTAGGGTTGTGATTGTAAAAACTTTACATAGCACATATACAAGTCTAATACCATTCTTCATCAGAGCAGCCACAGATTCCATTTGCTCAAGACCACAAAAAATAACGACCACTCAAAAATGACAACATGATACCAGCCCTGACACTGGCGCCATTATTTATTCTCAAGGACAGCTTTGCAAATAATTACAGGGGGAAAAAAATAAAAAATACATAAAAATTGCAAAAATTAAGCAAGTAACTCAGATAAACTAACTGCGTCCCATACCGCAGCTGTTGCCAAGGAAATACCTTATGACCTGATGAAAATATTTTCACGTCTGCTGCTGTTGCAAAAGTTTTCTTGCAGCAATTTTGTATCATAACTGCTAACAATATATTGCTCTGAACAAACATACAGGCAAAACATGGTGCTGAAACAAGCACCCTAGCTGCTTTTACACAGAACTTGAAATGTCTGTATGCATCATACCACTCCTAAATACTAAACATGTGCTCTGCAATTGCTAGGCAAACAAAAACTGCACAGCATTAATAGATATCCTATAAACACAACAATATCCCCCCAAAACCTCCCACCCACGTTACATGGTACACATAACAACAAATAATTTTACTGACCTTTAGAAGTAGCTTGCAAATTTCATACTTTCCTTTAGCAGCTGCTTCATGCAATGGAGTGAATTTCCACAGGTCAGCCACATTGACTGATGCACCATGTCTTACAAGGAGTTCTGCCACTTCATAGTGTCCATATGAACATGCATTATGCAAAGGAACCAAACCACTATAATAAACAAAAAAATCTTTAGAAATATGATGGCATTTTCTGCTGGAAGATTCTTATAAATTTATGATTTCATCCTGTTTGAACATTCTTAGAGCTGAGCTTCATTTCATGTTACATTTTTAATGCCAGTAACTTGATTTGTAAGATTTAATTTTTTCTTCTACAAAAAAACACCTGGAGTTCGACCATGCTTTTCTAGAATAAGAGCTAAAGTCTTCTTCTTTCAACCATCGCAGCACATTTTAATGTTCATCCTATGCAAAAGGAATGACAGACAGAATTGGTTCAGAATGCTGATTTAAATAACACATTACCCCCTCAGATCTCATCTATACAGACTTGCTGTTAGAAATCATCTGGTCATCAGACCTTTAAATCATAAACCTGTTTCTTTAAAAACTCCAGGGACCTCATGTGTAACACCGTGCATAGAATTCACACTAAAAAATGGTGTATGGAAAAAACTAGTAATGTGCATACACACAAAAAAATTCAAAATCACGACATGCTTTTTAAACAGGCTTTCTCTTATGCCAAAAGGAGCACAGAGACAGAGATCACCACATAGAATACATTACATTCACCACACAGAAGAGCATCCACTGAATTCTGTGTTTGTGTCCCTGACCACCAGGCTCTCAAATCCAATATTTACATATTACTTCAAATACACCAGTAGGATACTCATTCATACATCTAGCCTCTTGGAGATTCTTCACAACTGCCATAAATGTTCTCTGCATTGAACATACAGCTGCTTTTGCAATAACTTTTTAGAGATATTGTGATAAGGTGTCCTGTGAGATTTTAATGGATGTTCTTCTGGATGAGCTTTCTTTATTATTTATTTTAGCAGTACTATCTCTGTCAAACATACCAATTTCTTTTCTTTTTCCATGTAACCAATCGTCACACTATAAATATCTTTGTATTTTCTACCGCTGTGCCACCGTGCCCCGACATGTTTAATACATGCTTTAAAGCAGGGTCCCTAACTCTGGTCGTGGAGGGCCCCAGTGGCTGCAGATTTTCATTCTAACCCTTTTCTTAATTTAGTGACCTGCTTTTGCTTCTAATTAACTTCTTTTGGAATAATTTCATTTGGAATGACAGAAATATTGTCGAACTTTTAGATCATGAAAGTGTAAGTTAATAAAGAGGATATACAGTATTGTAGATAAGAATTTAGTACATTTTCTTTATGATTATATGTAAGTCTATTATGTGTACTTCCTTGTACATTTTTATGTTTATACATTTACACTAGACAGGATTGTTTTGGACACTAATCAACTGCTTACAGTTTGTAAAGTGATTGTTAACATATCAGGGCAAGTCTCTTAACTTTCCAGTGTTTTAACTACAATATCCTGTAAGGAGCTGCATGTAGTACTTGGATTACTAGTTAGACATGGTGAACTGAGAATAATTGGTTTTATATATTTAAAAGGTATATATTGTAAATGTGAAGACAGCTTTCTTGGCAGCCATCACAAACAAACTAAAACAGCAAAAATAGCAAAAATGATGCCTTTATTAAATAAAATACATATGAGGGAGACAAACACTGGGAAAACTCAATGTACAGATAAATAGGTTTAAAACAACAAATTAAAAAGCCTTTCCAGGCTTCCAGAAAATCCTGCTGAACCTCACACAAAAGCACTTCCTTTCTCATTTCCATGCTTCTCTTCCTCTCTTCCTACTGTGTCTGTTTTTTCTCCCTCTCTAATTCTACATTGGACTTCTAGGGTCAATGGTGATTGATATTTGCTTCATGGATATCAATCTAGAAAACCATCTAGCTGTGTCCTTAAAAGGTCCAGGTTTCTAAGATAGGACACAGGCTACTTGCACCACCTAAAGAACTGCACAATCTCCTACATCTCCATCTTGAAACATGACCCCACAAGTAATCAGGAAAGACTGCCACTTCTCTCCTACTTTGCCTTATTATCTCTCTAAGGAGAGAGGTCAGAATCCATACCAGAAGCTGGATTACAAGCCACACACCATCTTCGGGTAGACATTACATGCTCCACTTCAGGCTTCTTTTTTCTTTTTTGATGTTGGTGCTCCTGCCAGCAGCTCTATACAGGACATATTAACCACCAGTAGCCCTACAGTGTTTTCTCAGTGACGCCTAAAGAACCCTGCTGCCAATATTGCTCTCTTTTTTGAGTGATAATGGTGGGTGTGACTTTATCCTTCTCTGTACTATTTAAGGGTCGTCCTTGCCCTCTTTCTATGTATTTTATAAATGTAATTAAGTCTCTATGCTTTTATAGTACTTCATAGCAAGCTATGTAGAAAAAAACAATGTAGGCATACAAATGGCTGCACTTGTAATTTGTAAGTTGCTATGGATAAAAAGCATTCACTAAATAAAGACATTTAATACAACTGTTTGTTGAAATAAATAATTTACTAGGTATCTCACCAAAAGGTGGACTAACTTCCTAAAGCAACTGTCTATTTACAAGTGATGCTACACTCTTCTTGCTCTATTTATTTCTGTCATTTTTGCATCCTGTGTCAAGAAGATATAAAGATCTAAATTTTTCTTTTTAGCATCTTACATTGGTGGTCTTGAAATTGTGCAGACCTCAAACAATTCCCAATGAGGGAGTGTGTGATTACAATAGCTTCAATTTCATATAGTGGTATTTATTTAATCTGTTTTACTACTAGTTTTGGGTTTCTTTGTTGTCAAGCTGTTGCATCCAAAACATAAGACATTTGGGGCTGCATTCAACAATGCCAAAATTTGTGATTATGTGCTTTTTTTCATTCTTTCATGTATCCAACTTTCTACTGTTGGCATACAGTTACTTACATTTAAACTAATTATCTTCCAAATTACATTTCTAAACACCACAGTTTAGGACAAACACAAGTTAGGAGCATGACAAAAATGTGGGCTGAATGATTTTCCTATTGTTGACAGAATAAATTGATTAAAAAAACACACACAACACTTTCAATCGTAATTTTTATCGTATGTTATCTTAAATATAGTTTTTGTATCTGCCTCACAAATAAATACAGCCAGATAGATTGTAAGGTCACAAGTCTCTGCACTTCTTAATACACTGTATGCACACAGTGTTTGCATGTGACAGTCTGAATAAGGATGTTGTATTACAGTTATTAACACTAGAATCCCTGAAGCTTAATTTTTTTTTATAGTCTGTAACATCCTGTGTAAATTTATGGTACTTGTAAAAGATGTTACTTTTCCCGGCACATGGACATTCATATCAACATGACTTTAGAATGATTTTTTTAATTCACTTTTATTCTTGGATTCTTGAAAAAAAATGTATTTGAATGTTTTTTTCAACATTCGCATGTTTATGTGAATATCCATGTGTGAGGAAAAGTAACATCCATCATAGATACTGCAGTGTCTGCTTGTTTAATAAGACACCAAGAAGAAACGACTGAGCTGTGTTTGTGTGTCTGCTTTTATCCCTTCAGTGCTAACTTTAAAAAAAAAAAAAATTACACTGGCTGTTACAGATGCAAATCAAATGTATGTTTTTATTATATAATAGTAACAAAAATAGCAGCTCTCTACTCAAAACGGTAACTGCCAGAAGGATCAGTGATCAAACCCGCAACATCTTGCTTATGAGATACCAGTCCTTACCACTACACCAGCAAAGCAGAAGTGTCTACTTCGTATCGATTGATGGTTGGGCTTCAGTTTTTACACATTGCCAGTAACATGTAAGTTTAACAATTTCTGTTTCTTCAGTTATATTCTTGAATAAAAGTGCACTTGTTTTGTTATACCTTTAGTGAAAGTGTTTTTGATATTTGGTCTTCAGTCTTCACATATTATATACTTCACGTCCACATTTTGTCATTATTACTATAACATGAAAAAGGTTTCTGTTTTAGTTATGTGTTCAATATTTCTTGCCTCGTTTCTCTTGTCATCCTTACATTTAACACAGATCACTGTAGACAATTAACACACATGAAATGTATCTATTCCAAATAATATATTATGTATCCTATACAATTCCAGACACCTAACTCCCAGATAAAGCGATTTCAGCTTTGAGAATTTTGTGTCTGACTTCAGCAGCTTGTACTGATTGACACATTTGCAAAACTAAGACACTGATGATGAGGTGCAAGAGAATTTAAGGTGGCCCGGCATTACGGATATTTTCACAGCCTTCAGGAATTCTAGTGTTAAAAATAATGTTCTTTAATGGCCAATAATTACAAAATGTTTTTCAGAAATATTTTGTGAGTTCATAAACATAAATGTCAAATACAGCATAGGTTCTGCCTTTAAATAAAACACTGTGACAATTGCAACAGTCACACAATGAAAAATACTTGCCATTACATAAAATGGTCATTTGTATATAATGCTACTCTTTGCATCCATGTAAATAAGCAATTTAAAAAAAATCTGAGTTTAATTTATTCTAGCCTATTATAGTGTGCTTGATGTTTCCCATTTTGCTAGGCCAAGCAGCTCCAAGTCTGGTTCTGAGTTATCTGTTAAATTGCTTTAATCTTTTCAATTTGTTTCTTATTAATTAATCACATACACTGAATAAAAATATGGTTGTAAATAGACCTATTTATATACAGAAATGATTAAATATAAGTTTTAATTTATAAATAAAATAAGCAAACAAAGCAGATCAACAATCATTACTTAAAAAAACTAATCATGCAATATGATGAACATTACACAAATTGCAAATGAAGATGGTTCTTGATACAGATGAGATGTTACTGGTTTTAGAAAACAATAATTCAGAGTGCCCAAACCTCTTTTTTGGAAATACTAATACCTACTCTTGCAGAAGCTATTTTAAGCGAAGTAGGAAAACCTAAAAGAATCAGCTGTGTGAGAAGCAGTAGAAGGGAACACAGAGAAAGAGTGACAATACTACAAGAAAGGTTTAAGGGGCACTCATTTTGTGGATGTTTTATAAACTATTATCACAAAATGATGAATGTGGGAAAAAATCCTCTTCAAGTCACAGTAACACAAAAGCAAAGTAATATTACTTTATGTCTAATAGTTTTATTTTCTGCAAAACAAAGTGAATCAATTAGCTAAGGTATGAGGTAAGGAAATGATATTGTAAGATTTAAATATTACCTTTTACCAAGCTATATGACAAAATATAAAATACTTGCCCCTTGTCTTTGGCATGAACATCTGCTCCATGGTGTAGAAGATATTCTACTACAGAAACTCTATTGTAACCAGCAGCAAAATGCAATGGTGTGGAATGGCGGCCCTCAAGATCTCGACAGTTCACATTTTGTGGGGAGCACAATTGCTTACAGGAAAAGAGAGAAAATGTCTTTCAAAGTCATTGTTTTAAACACAGAGATTTTACCAAGATCATAATTCTTAAGCAAAACATGAACTAAATACTGAAAGATAATTCAGTGCATTACGAACTATTAAAAAATGTATCATAGAAACAAAGAATTTGAACCCCAATTACTAATATTCTATCAGAGCCATTTCACCCACCCTGTGAAATTAACTTTCAATTCCGGCCCCAATATGCAGGAAAGCAACATCTCCCTATTAAAATTTTGCATTATAAAAATCACAAACATTTTCTATTCAATAATTTGCATTATCATATTACTAACCTCTGCTCAAAAAAAATAAAAAGGTTGCATATTGACTTCCTCCATAATCTTAACAGATGCAAAGATCACCAGGACAACATATTTATAAATGTTAATGCAAAATGAATGTGCTATATGTCAAATATCAGTATTACTGCAGTTAGGAAGTTCAATTCTCCTGCTAAAAAAAAAAAAATTCAAACTCAAAATGAAAAGAAAAAGGCCACTAACACAGTTTATCCCATAACTCATAAAAACATTGAATAACTCACACAAAACAAAACTATGAAGGCTGCTGTTTTTATCCTTCCATCCATCCATTATCCAACACGCTATATCCTAACTGCAGGGTCACGGGGGTCTGCTGGAGCAAATCCCAGTCAACACAGGGCGCAAGGCAGGAAACAAACCACGGGCAGGGGACCAGCCTACCACAGGTCGCGTGCACAGACACACACACACACCCAGGGACAATTTAGGATCGCAAATGCACCTAACCTGCATGTCTTTGGATTTTGGGAGGAAACCGGAGTAAACCCACGCAGACACAGGGAGAACATGCAAACTCCACGCAGGTAGGACCCGGGAAGCAAACCCAGGTCTCCTAACTGCAAGGCAGCAGCGCTACCTACTGTGCCGCCGGCTGTTTTTATTCCTATCTGAAATGTTTTAACATAGTGCAGAGATACTATGTGGAGGCATGTTGCTTTTAGAGTGAATTACTGGTTATTGTAGTTATTTGGCCAATAACAAATATATTTAGGGCACAAAATAAGTAAGCAAGGGTATGTTTTGTAATAAGCTAAGTTACTGCATCTGTCATATAGTAGCACTCCAGCCACCATAAAAACTTCACGCAGCCCCAAAACGGCAGACAGGACTCTTTTCTGTTCTCTGCAGAAGTAGCTCTGCTGGGGTGGCTGCTCGTGTTACGAAGGGGATGGGGGGAAGCCCTCAGGAGCCTCATCCTGGGAAGAGTCGAAACTGCCAGAGAGCCAATGGGATCAGGCCTATTGGGGTTCGATACTGGTGTGGTGCTGAGGCATCGCACACTGCACAGAAGCACTTGGGTCCTAATTTGAGGCAGCCCAACCGAATAGGTGTATGGAATGTCTTGTCTCTCCGGCACGACAAACATCTTCCTCTGCTGTCGGTGCAGCTTCGTAAATTCTAAATTTCAGTGGTGGCACTTCCTTTAGGTAGGTAGACCTGGGACTGGCCAGATCTCTATAGGTAGGTACACCTTTAATTGGTCTAGTCACTCTAATGGCCGTCGTAGGGACGTAGCTGTTGCTGTGGTGGATTGGCTCCTTCTGATGGTGTCCGATGTCACTCCTTTCAATGAGTAAATTATAAGGCTCAGGTCAAGGCACTTTCTGGGTGCCTTGTCTGTTGTCTCAGTGCACTCTCAGACAGTGGTGAGTGATATCTTGGCGAGGCTGGCATTCCATTCTTTACCCTTTTAGTGCACAGTCGCATGTCTTAATTTGCAGACAAAAAATCTTTCATCAGTACAAAACTGCAGCATTGCTTTACCCATGCGTAACAAAAAAAAAGTTACATCAACACAACACAAGTGATGGTACAATTTGTTATGTTAGGCTACTATTTGCAAATTATTATATAAATAAAATCAATAAAACATGAAATTAAAAATAGAACTGTTAAGGGTTTTAGGCATTTCTTTTTTTTTTTCTGTAAAAAACACGATATCACTTTTTCCACATTTTGTTATGTTACAGCCTTATTCCAAAATGGATTAAATTCATTTTTTTCCTCAGAATTCTAAACAAAACACCTCATAATGACAATGTGAAAAAAGTTTACTTGAGATTCTTGCAAATTTATTAAAAATAAAAAAACTGAGAAATCACATGTACATAAGTATTCACAGCCTTTGCTCAATACTTTGTCGATGCACCTTTGGAAGCAATTACAGCCTCAAGTCTTTTTGAATATGATGCCACAAGCTTGGCACACCTATCCTTGGCCAGTTTCGCCCATTCCTCTTTGCAGCACCTCTCAAGCTCTATCAGGTTGGATGGGAAGCGTCGGTGCACAGCCATTTTAAGATCTCTCCAGAGATGTTCAATCGGATTCAAGTCTGGACTCTGGCTGGGACACTGAAGGACATTCACAGAGTTGTCCTGAAGCCACTCCTTTAATATCTTGGCTGTGTGCTTAGGGTCGTTGTCCTGCTGAAAGATGAACTGTCGCCCCAGTCTGAGGTCAAGAGTGCTCTGGAGCAGATTTTCATCCAGGATATGTCTGTACATTGCTGCAGTCATCTTTCCCTTTATCCTGACTAGTCTCCCAGTTCCTGCCGCCGAAAAGCATCCCCACAGCATGATCCTGCCACCACCAAGCTTCACTATAGGGATGGTATTGGCCTGGTGATGAGCAGTGCCTGGTTTCCTCCAAATGTGACGAGTGGCATTCACACCAAAGAGTTCAATCTTTGTCTCATCAGACCAGAGAATTTTGTTTCTCATGGTCTGAGAGTCCTTCAGTTGCCTTTTGGAAAACTCCAGGCGGGCTGCCATGTGCCTTTTACTAAGGAGTGGCTTCTGTCTGGCCACTCTACCATACAGGCCTGATTGGTGGATTGCTGCAGAGATGGTTGTCCTTCTGGAAGGTTCTCCTCTCTCCACAGAGGACCTCTGGAGCTCTGACAGAGTGACCATTGGGTTCTTGGTCACCTCCCTGACTAAGGCCCTTCTCCCCCGATCGCTCAGTTTAGATGGCCGGCCAGCTCTAGGAAAAGTCCTGGTGGTATCGAACTTATGGATGATGGAAGCCACTGTGCTCATTGGGACCTTCAAAGCAGCAGAAATTTTTTCTGTAACCTTCTCCTGATTTGTGCCTCGAGACAATCCTGTCTCGGAGGTCTACAGACAATTCCTTTGACTTCATGCTTGGTTTGTACTCTGACATGAACTGTCAACTGTGGGACCTTATATAGACAGGTGTGTGCCTTTCCAAATCATGTCCAATCAACTGAATTTACCACAGGTGGACTCCAATTAAGCTGCAGAAACATCTCAAGGATGATCAGGGGAAACAGGATGTACCTGAGCTCAATTTTGAGCTTCATGGCAAAGGCTGTGAATACTTATGTACATGTGTTTTCCCAATTTTTTTATTTTTAATAAATTTGCAAAAAACTCGAGTAAACTTTTTTCATGTTGTCATTATGGGGTGTTGTGTGTAGAATTCTGAGGAAAAAAATGAACTTAATCCATTTTGGAATAAGGCTGTAACATAACAAAATATGGAAAAAGTGATGTGCTGTGAATAATTTCCGGATGCACTGTAGACTGACAACGTGAATAATTCCACTATATACTAATAATGGTGTTCCAAAAATGAATTATATCCTAAACCAAAAGGAAGTTTTTTTTTTTTTTTACATCATTTCTTAATACACTATGACAGATATATTTATGCACGCACACAGTTTACTTAATTTTACTACAAAGATGCAATACCTTTACAGTGTCCAAATCTCCAGCTTTGGCAGCTTCCAACAATCTGTAATCAACATCTGAGTTCCGGACAGGAATGTTTTCTGGGTTATAAAGGCATTTGATGTTATAATCAAAACTAAGCAATGGGATCACAAATATATTAACATTCTAAACACATACCATTGAGAATTTGCTGAACTGCTTCATTTCCCATCTGTGCTGCTGTGAAACCCTGAAGTGAAATAATGGCTGGGTCTGCACCATAGCTAAGTAAAAGGCGACATGTCTGGAGATGACCTGCAAGGGCTGCTCTGTGAAGTGCTGTCTGCCCCATGGTGTCAAGTGCATTTATCTAAATATATAAAACAAATTCATATGCATAAACCAATCAATGGAAAACTACAATGTACATATAACATTAAGCATAATATAAATATTCTCATTTTAAAAACAGCACAAATGCACCTTCAAGACATTATTTACATATGCTAATTTATTTTAAAATAAAATCACCTAATTTAATGCTACAGCAAAGCATGAAAAAAATTATGTCTGTTTTGTGATGTAAAAGTGACCAGGAAAAGCCCTTCAACCTCCATGGTTCTTTTATATTGGTGGACAATGCTAAAAATGCCTAAACGTCCTGCAAAACTTGCCTATTCAACACTCAGCACAGATAAGCTCAGAAACTAAGTGGGAATATCTCAACACTGGCTGAGGCTAGCTACCTCAATTTTGATACCTTACCAGAGGCAAGAAGCTGCTCTGCTAACAAGGCATCCCTGTCAGGATTCACATACTCAATCAGTCCATCTTCAGATTGTGTCCCCTGAAAGGGTTCCACAGAATGTACCTAGCAAAAAGTGCTACTTCTGTCACTTTTGGTATCCTGATGGCTAGCTTTGAAGGGACCAGACAATCTAACAGAAGCCAAGGACTAATCGCTACCCTGGTGGTAACCTAAATGGATAGTTAATTTCAGCAACAATCATTAGGATAAATATCAGTAAAAACAGTATAACTTCAGCAAAGAAATACTCAAAATTATTTCAATCATTACTTATACTAGGGGGATTTGCCCCCTGCTCGCTTCACTCACCCACCCCTAGGTTTGGTTTAGCAGATATACAATTTAAAGAGATTATTTTCTTGGGAATTGTTACATACATTTGTATTATTTTCACTTTTACTTTAAAACCTTTGTAAAAACAATACTTGTCTTTTATTTTCGGTCCCCGCAAGACGCTCCATGGCCAATCTCTTTCATCTTGCGGGTCTTTTAAGTGTCTTCCGAGAGAATCACGTCTGGTCTCCCTGGTCTCCCTTCCACCAAGATTTTTTTTTATAATAGAGAGATGTATTTGAAGGAGAAACTTGGTGTAAATGTTAGATATAAAAACATACAACCTGAATGATTCAAACCAGGATCACACGGCAAGCTTCATATTAGGTGGCTATAGCTTTGGTTGTTGCAGTCTTTGATTTCTTAAACCAGCTGAGGTGCTTGAGAGCAAAAAGGCAGTGTAAAGGTGGCAAAATATATGACCAGAGTTTTCTCTTTGGCAGTCGTTTCTCACTCTCCTCATCATGCTTTTTTTGTTGTTTTAATCATTTTAATTTATAGTGTCATGCTGACTGCCTTATGGAAGATATTGCATCAGTCAAAAACTGGGACAACTGATATGTTTCCATGGTCTGGTTGATTGTTGACTATTGAAGTTATTTTTGAAACATATTGATTATAGAGTCCCAAGCCTCCATTTCACAAAATTTAACAAGCATACACACACTGGTTACTTTATCTAAGCTTAAACATAAGCATTCTAATAAACAATGACACTCCTTTAATACTTTTGCACTTGTTTTCCAAGAATTTGTCTATTTTGCATATACCCCAGAATTTTATCTACTTCCCAAACTCAAAATTCCTGGAAAATTACCTTATGAATATTAATGATCTAATGAGGTAATTTGTGTCTGCTTACTATTTTAGTTAAAGAACATTATGACTACAGAAATGTCAGTTTATGAACTCTACAACATAATAAATAGTCTTTGTCACATTATCTAAACAGTTTTAAAATAAAAACACACTAAATTAAAACAATTACATGTGTTGATGTGTCATTTTCCCTTTCATAAATCTCACTAATATGCTGCAGCAAGTTTTCCAATAGCTTAGCAGGTAGATGTGGCATTTGAACATTACCAATAGCTGCTGACTAATGCCATATCTATTCCTTAATTAAAGTAAAAGTTTGATTGCCCTCAAACTAAATGATACCAGTTATATTGTTTTTGCAAAATGTATTTGGCCTAGTATTCTGCCTATGATATGACTATTCAATAGTACCGTTGGTGGCAACAGAGGCAGCGGTCAAATTTACTTCAAAAACTTCAAACGTAACAAATTTGTGCAGCCAATGACAGACATCCCCATCCACCAGGTGTGCAAACATGACCAAAGACAGGAGTTCTCATACAAACAAAACCACTCTCCCATTCATCACATACAGTGGTGTGAAAAACTATTTGCTCCCTTCCTGATTTCTTATTCTTTTGCATGTTTGTCACACAAAATGTTTCTGATCATCAAACACATGTAACCATTAGTCAAATATAACACAAGTAAACACAAAATACAGTTTTTAAATGATGGTTTTTATTATTTAGGGAGAAAAAAAATCCAAACCTACATGGCCCTGTGTGAAAAAGTAATTGCCCCCTTGTTAAAAAATAACCTGACTGTGGTGTATCAAACCTGAGTTCAA
Source organism: Polypterus bichir lapradei (assembly GCA_026402145.1). Taxonomy (NCBI): domain Eukaryota; kingdom Metazoa; phylum Chordata; class Cladistia; order Polypteriformes; family Polypteridae; genus Polypterus; species Polypterus bichir. The sequence goes on from JANRMT010062822.1 coordinate 40,030,877, forward strand.
TTTCCGTAGCCACCCCCAGGCCTGATTACTGCCACACCTGTTTCAATCAAGAAATCACTTAAATAGGAGCTGCCTGACACAGAGAAGTAGACCAAAAGCACCTCAAAAGCTAGACATCATGCCAAGATCCAAAGAAATTCAGGAACAAATGAGAACAGAAGTAACTGAGATCTATCAGTCTGGTAAATGTTATAAAGCCATTTCTAAAGCTTTGGGACTCCAGCGAACCACAGTGAGAGCCATTATCCACAAATGGCAAAAACATGGAACAGTGGTGAACCTTCCCAGGAGTGGCCGGCCGACCAAAATTACCCCAAGAGCGCAGAGACGACTCATCCGAGAGGTCACAAAAGACCCCAGGACAATGTCTAAAGAACTGCAGGCCTCACTTGCCTCAATTAAGGTCAGTGTTCATGACTCCACCATAAGAAAGAGACTGGGCAAAAATGGCCTGCATGGCAGATTTCCAAGACGCAAACCACTGTTAAGCAAAAAGAACATTAGGGCTCGTCTCAATTTTGCTAAGAAACATCTCAATGATTGCCAAGACTTTTGGGAAAATACCTTGTGGACTGATGAGATAAAAGTTTAACTTTTTGGAAAGCAAATGTCCTGTTACATCTGGCGTAAAAGGAACACAGCATTTCAGAAAAAGAACATCATACCAACAGTAAAATATGGTGGTGGTAGTGTGATGGTCTGGGGTTGTTTTGCTGCTTCAGGACCTGGAAGGCTTGCTGTGATAGATGGAACCATGAATTCTACTGTCTACCAAAAAATCCTGAAGGAGAATGTCCGGCCATCTGTTCGTCAACTCAAGCTGAAGCGATCTTGGGTGCTGCAACAGGACAATGACCCAAAACACACCAGCAAATCCACCTCTGAATGGCTGAAGAAAAACAAAATGAAGACTTTGGAGTGGCCTAGTCAAAGTCCTGACCTGAATCCAATTGAGATGCTATGGCATGACCTTAAAAAGGCGGTTCATGCTAGAAAACCCTCAAATAAAGCTGAATTACAACAATTCTGCAAAGATGAGTGGGCCAAAATTCCTCCAGAGCGCTGTAAAAGACTCATTGCAAGTTATCACAAACGCTTGATTGCAGTTATTGCTGCTAAGGGTGGCCCAACCAGTTATTAGGTTCAGGGGGCAATTACTTTTTCACACAGGGCCATGTAGGTTTGGATTTTTTTTTTCTCCCTAAATAATAAAAACCATCATTTAAAAACTGCATTTTGTGTTTACCTGTGTTATATTTGACTAATGGTTAAATGTGTTTGATGATCAGAAACATTTTGTGTGACAAATATGCAAAAGAATAAGAAATCAGGAAGGGGGCAAATAGTTTTTCACACCACTGTATGTTTATATCCACAAAGTCGTCTTGTTGGTTCATTCAGCCATGGTCTGTGCTAAGCTCACACCAATTTTATTAAAACCTAATGAGAAAAACTTGACAAGAGTAGCCTAGCCTTTGTAGTGGCTCTTGGCTTTTTCTAGGTTATTTTGGAGTGTAGCTGTTTTGGGGGGAAGCAATCCAAACACCGACTGACATGTCCGTGGATCCTGGTATGGATGCTTTTGAGTGTGCTGCTACTAGTCCCTGGTAAGGTATCAAAGCTGACTAGGCATTTTTGCTACGTATTTAAGATTGTTTGTGCTGATTAAGTGGTTAAAGTAATTTTTGTGAACATCTTTTCACAATAAAATAATGCCTCAAAACTGTGCAATGTTCGGAAATAATTTTAAGTAACACTCTGGGAAGTGGGTGAATGTGGAAAACCATGGCCCAAGAGAGTAAAGAAATAAACAGGCAAAGTCAATATAATGCAATTTGCCTGCAAGGAAAGAATGCCATTGCTTTAGAGAGGTAAACACTTTGCATATACTAGGTGGTCTTGAAAAAACTAGCCGAGGCCAGAAAAAGCTATTAAGAATCAACAACATCTTACATTAAAATGTAATATTAAAAAATTGATTTACATACTTTAGCTCCATGTTTCTGCAGTACTTCCATTACATCATTGTGTGCTCTCTCTGCTGCAACGTGTAAAGGGGTCATAAAGCTGTGGAAAGCAAGCCCATTGTTAGAAATAGGTTGTTAATTGCAGTTATATCCCTTCACAACCCTTTCATGACATTTTCACACTTACTCCTTGTTTTTTTCATTGACATTAGCACCTTTCCGGAGGAGTAGTTCTGCTACCTGCTTCCTTTTAGGATGTGGAGATGCTACTGCACAATGCTGAAAGAAACAGATAAAAAAGTTTGCAGAACATAAGAAAAAGACAATATAATAAGAATTATTTTTATGAAATTTCAGCTATTCATCCATTTTCATACCTACTTATTCCAGCCTAGATATTTCCAGGACTTTTACATTTTTTAGAATTTAATATTTTAATATTTTATGTTATTTTTCAAATCATTACTGCTGTTTCTCATTTATAGCATATTAACTTTTTATTTATGCGTTTCAGAGTCTTGAAAACTCCTATAAAAAACAATAATTTGCAATACATAAACATATTCAAACTCTCACTATTCACTCATTAATAAATAAAAATCATACCAAATATTCTGAATCAACTTAAAGTATGTGGAAAAACATAGTATTTTTTCGGGATGGTCGGCACAGATTCTTGAGACAACACCTCCTACAACATTATTTTTACTTTTTTTCTTTTGGATATCATTTATTTCATTACTTCTAAGGTAAACTGCACAAAATACATCTATACTAATAAAAGGCAAAGCCCTCACTGACTCACTCATCACTAATTCTCCAACTTCCCGTGTAGGTAGAAGGCTGAAATTTGGCAGGCTTCCTTACAGCTTACTTACAAAAGTTAAGCAGGTTTCATTTCGAAATTCTACACGTAACAGTCATAACGGTCGACAACGTCCGCCATGTTGAACTTTCTTATTTATGGCCCCATCTTCACGAAATTTGGTAGGC